>NQII01000606.1:152538-243353 GCA_002778355.1 Clitarchus hookeri | reverse complement strand
AGGTGGCGGGGTGGCGGTAGTGGTTGTGGCAGAGTTGGTGAGGGGATTGAGGGGTGGGTAGCGAGATGGTGGGGGTCGCATTCACTGCGTACTCTGCGTAGTATTTTACGTCTGATTGACAGTTGCATTGCATGTGTGTAGGTTCTAAGTCATAACATTTATAACTCATGCATATGTTTATGTATGAAATTATACTTTTCGGGGACCACCAAGTTTTAGTGTGTGACCCACCAGTGGGTCGTGACCCATTCTTGGGGAAATACTGGCCTTGACCCAAAGGAAGGTGTTCTGAAAGTTCTCACTGAAGTTCTTTCACCATTGGAAGAATTTTGCGATCACGTGGAGGCAGAGTCATATATCACTGCAAGTGCTGTTCTTCCTCTGGTCAATCACATTCTTGAAAACGACGGAATACCTACTGAAAAATCCTGTGAGACCATTAAAGAGCCGCAGATTGCTAACGCGTTAGAGAAAACTTGGCAGCATGATACTTCCAACGACGAAAACAGATTGAAAATCATATCTTAGAGACCCTTTTGTGAAAATGTGTTAGGAAAGCAGACGGTAATGTTTGTGAGAGCGGAGCTAAAGAAGGGGTTATAGAGAAGTCAAGCGAAATTAGCAGAAACAATCGTGGGCTGAGGATACCGATGTTCGTCGATCCAAGGTTCAAAGAAGAACATTTACCTAAAAAGGTTGATTCGGCTGCATTCATAGAGTGAAATAACTGCTAAAAGTGTAGCACTTCGTACAGCTACCAATATTGGTACTGTTACAGATGGAGATAGATTCCAATGTTCTAACGTAAATGAGCATAGAGGTGAGTCTCTACTGCCAACCTCCTCCAAAATGTTTAAGTCCGCCAATGTCACTGGTTTTGGTGCAATTTTTGGTAAGAAAAAACATACACCTTCTGGACACGGCAGTTCTTGTGCAAGTGTCCTCCGCGAAGAAGTGGAAGAATATTTCAAAATGCCTGCAAGTGATCCTGACTGTTCTCCTTTGTCATGGTGGGAAAGCCATACACGTGATTTGCACGCAAATATCCGTGCGTATCAGTCACCAGTGCACCATCCGAGAGAGTACCAAGTTGTGATGTAAGAGTGGTAACAGATATGCTCACGAGCCTGGCAGGAGAACATGCAGAAAAACTCATAATTTTTAAGTACTAAATGAGATTTGGTTCCAAAGCACTAAAATCCTTATCCGTAAGAATTTTAAAAGTATGTTGAATGTAAGTGTTGAATTTTTGTTTCAAATATTCAAACACATATGTTTCAATAGTTAATAGTTTAGATAATCTGAAGTAAATATTGTTTTATGAATAAGGATTTGACTTTAACTAATGAAAATCTTATATGAAAGGATTTTCAAAGGATATGTAATCTACTTGTTGAATTATTGTTCAATAATTCAGTTTTTTTCCCANTCTTATATGAAAGGATTTTCAAAGGATATGTAATCTACTTGTTGAATTATTGTTCAATAATTCAGTTTTTTTCCCAAAGTGAATAGTTTAGACAATCTCAAGCAAATATTGTAATATGATAAGCGATATGGTTCCAAAACATTAAAAATATTGCCTGCGATAATTATTGAAATATAATTTAACGTATGTGTAGTTTTAGTGTTCAACATTAAAAATAATTTATGTTTTACATACTGTAAATATTTTATTGGGTGTCAGTGTTATTGAATGTGTTATAAAATTGAGCTTACAATTTTTCAAGCAAAATATGTCAAAATGTTTAAATTTTTTTTTGTGTCTTTTAAAACTGTACGTGTAATGAATAATTTGTTAGAAAACCTTAAATAAAAAAAAAAATTAATGGGATTAATAATTTAACATGTGTTTAGTATTCGTTAATTTACCCATGTTAGTAATTTGTTANTCTTATATGAAAGGATTTTCAAAGGATATGTAATCTACTTGTTGAATTATTGTTCAATAATTCAGTTTTTTTCCCAGAGTGAATAGTTTAGACAATCTCAAGCAAATATTGTAATATGATAAGCGATATGGTTCCAAAACATTAAAAATATTGCCTGCGATAATTATTGAAATATAATTTAACGTATCTGTAGTTTTAGTGTTCAACATTAAAAATAATTTATGTTTTACATACTGTAAATATTTTATTGGGTGTCAGTGTTATTGAATGTGTTATAAAATTGAGCTTACAATTTTTCAAGCAAAATATGTCAAAATGTTTTAATTTTTTTTTTGTGTCTTTTAAAACTGTACGTGTAATGAATAATTTGTTAGAAAACCTTAAATTAAAAAAAAATTAATGGGATTAATAATTTAACATGTGTTTAGTATTCGTTAATTTACCCATGTTAGTAATTTGTTANTAAAAAAAAATTAATGGGATTAATAATTTAACATGTGTTTAGTATTCGTTAATTTACCCATGTTAGTAATTTGTTACCAAATTTAGCCTAATCTCCCAAATAGCTATTAAAATATTTTCAATAATTCTATTGTTAAATCTGTGGAAAATGTTATGTAACATATCATTGGTATACTAAATGTTGACACATGACATGTTGCACTATCGTGTCTTATTGGTTCTAATTACAGATATATATCCGTGAATAAATTATTAAGGAAGAAGCAAGGCTGCTAGTTTTAAGTTCAAACCAATACTATATAACAGCATCGAAGTGAGGAGTTACACATTAATACAATACCAATATCTAAGTTTTTAACTACAACAGCATCGCAGTAAGGATCTAGACAATACATTGGCAATGTCAAAGTTTACTCTTCGAAGTCGAGGTCGACATGTCAGTCGAGATGCCGAGATCGATATGTCGAGGTAGACATGCCGAGACCATTGTTGGTATCTTCGAAACTGACATGTCGAACGTCTGACGATATGCGATATATATCGACAATCGACATCAAATGTTGGATATCGCGCAGCCCTAGTTCATGGTGTCTCCTATGTCCAGGCGCTCTCCGCATGGCGCCAGTTCATTTCTACTTCGTGGTAAGCAGCTTGTTACACAAACAGGTACGTATAGCTGCGGACTCGTTGCGATGCTTTGCCTAATTTCAACTTAGATTTTAAAATACTAGATNCACAAACAGGTACGTATAGCTGCGGACTCGTTGCGATGCTTTGCCTAATTTCAACTTAGATTTTAAAATACTAGATGACCTTTCCAAATAATTTTTTATTATAATATGATTTTTGGTTGGAAGTATTATCGTGCCAAGTTTTCTCTAACGTGTTGGTAATCTGCGGCTCTTTAATGGTCTCGTAGCATTTTTCAGTAGGTATTTCATCGTTTTCAAGAATGTGATTAACGAGAAGAAGAACAACACTTGCAGTGATATATGATTCTCCATCCATGCGGTTGCATCGCTCTTCCAATGGAGAAAGAACTTCAGTGACCACTTTCATAACACCTTCCGCTGGGTCTAGGCGGAGATGACGATACTTAGCTTAGTTCTTACACTGAGTCAACACAGGACGTAACACCGCCTGTTGATTTACTACGGGTTCAATTTGATGCACTGTGGACCGCAAGCTAGTGGGTAATGCAGAAGGTTTCTGAAGCATTTTCTTCCCTTGTCGTTCCTACATGTTATTAAAAAATTCCTTGTATGTATACTAAAAATTACTTACATCAAAGGGGGGCCACGGTGGCAGAGCAGTTAGACTGCTCACCTCCCAACAAGGTTAATTGGGGTCAATCTCCGGCCGATTCACTCAGAGTTTTCGCAAGTGGGATTCGTGCGGGACGATGCCACTGGTCAGCGGGTTTTCCTCGGGATCTCCCGTTTCCCCGTCCCTTCATTCTGGTGCTGCTCCATACTCACCTCGCTTCACCCTCATCGACTCTCAAGCTCTCGCTGTTAAGGGCACTGCCTACCTGCTTGCATCTGCGAAATTTAAATAGCAAATCTCATGTTAAGGAAATTTCGCCTCAGTTCGTTAATTTTAAAGATGGACGTTTCAAACTAAATGTATTCTTCACGAAGTGTTTAGACCAAGTTTCCAACGAGCATATATTTTCAATATAGAGAGGTAGTATGTACGTGTTTGTAAAACACACATTGAAATATTCCTTGCAAACGGGCTATACATGAAATGGAAACACCTTCGCTGTAGGGAACNGTTTGTAAAACACACATTGAAATATTCCTTGCAAACGGGCTATACATGAAATGGAAACACCTTCGCTGTAGGGAACATCTACTACAAAAATTCGTGAATACATTTGGTTTTAAACGCCTATCTTTAAAATTAACCAACTGAGGCGAAATTTCCTTAACATGAGATTTGCTATTTAAATTTCGCATCTGCTGGCCGGTAAGCGATGCCTTTGAAAGCCGCCAAAATCTCTTCACTCACTCACTTAGACCGATCTTCGCTATCTGCATATGCTCCCAACATTGACTCACCCATCGCAATACAACTGTCGATGCCACATGGCCAAAAATGACTGAGGTGTTTAATTAGTTTTGGTTTTTGAACAGACACACGAATTTTTATGAATCGAATATTTTTACTTACTTCAGTACTCCTATTTGCGGTAAAAACAAGGTACGAGGAAGAGTATGCCAGTTTTCAAAGCAGAGCTCTAACCTCAAATTCGATTCACTTTGTTTTGATACAGCTATTGGCAGAAAAGGAGTTCAGTGTTGAGACATGGAGACCGGTCACTGCGTAACAGGCATACGCACTCTACTCTTTATTATCTCTCTCTCTGTCTCTCACTCTCTCAACCCCCCCTCCTCTCTCGCTCAACAGACCAACACATTTGGACTCATATTACAGATATTCGGGAATAAGACAAAACAGAAACATAACTTGTCTTCGCAACTATCTTCGTAAGCGAAATTTCTCTTCATCAAGAAGGTAGGTAGTTATGTAAGACAGCGATGTCATAAGATACAGATAAGTTATTGTTTTTTTTTTGTTATCTTAGAATTGATGCGTGAGGGTCATGAACATAATTTATGGAATTAAAAAGTACCGCCGAAAAAGCTGCACACGTTTGGCGATGAAAGTTGGACAAAGTTCGATCATGCCACCCGATCCAGCATCAGCCAAGCAAGGCACAGTTTCCTCATACAAGGTGACGAAAGACGTTTCCGAATCAGCGTCGGAATTCTTGTCCTAGCTACCAGTTTCGGGACCCGCCTGAGGTCAATCACGGAAGGAAAATGTCGGTAAAGGTTTTCTTCCTCGCTCCAACGACGGAGCAAATTACCGATCCAGAAGGTATTCAGGAAGACGTCTGTGTTATGCTCTGCCGGTAAACTAACCGGCTCTCTTTAAGACAGCTTTGTCTTCGGGTATCTAACAAATTGTGAGTGACAGTAGAGGAAACTTCAACGCGCGCAGTGTGAGAAGGGTATACACTTCAGTGTCCAAAAAAAAAAAAAAAAAAAAAAAAAAAAGTGACTGAGTATGAAACGCAATGAGGCGTACATNTAACGAGTGAATGGTGACTGAATACTTTTATATGAATGTGTTTTTCTTTTGTCATGGCATCATAGCACGTGGAATCATCCATATTTTCTGTTTCTGAAATCCTATGTTTTTGTAATTATAACAATTTATTTTGTGATACAAACGTAAAACTTTGCTTTTTGTTTTTCTTTTCTGCAAGCACTTGAATAATATCTTCATCACTCTCCTTTTTAAGACGTAAAGAGTGTTGGCTTAACCCAAAGTTCATAAGAGAAGTATCAAAAATTCACCGCCGACTTTGTACATGCACTTAATTACGCGAGCTTACAATATTTTTACAGTGGAATGACAGCAATTTACACGAATGTTTTACAATATTTACCTCACTGCTTCGTCAGCTTGGAATTTGTAATTTTTTGTATTGCAGACACACGATACATATGTTTCACCGTATCTACAGCCATCCGAGATGTCATTTTGTCAGTGATCTTTTGTTTGTGATTTTGAATTAGCAATTTATTCCGATGCTTACGTCGTAACAGGTCTAAGAAAATAAAATCTTTTACTATTACTACCACTTCGAAATATGCACAGCAATAATATTTGACAAATAAGCGGTGTAATTACTACTGCTCAGCAAGTAAGTGTCGTTTGTAATCCAACAAAGCCATTTACGTATCATTCGTCTAGGACAGAGAATTTCAGAGTGAAATAAATAACTGTTTCATTTCTACTGTTGTTACTGCGTGAGGTCTAATGTCCTAATATTTGAGTTGGGTTTAGGCCTAAATTATAAATTTTTCTCAAAATCCGTCTAAGAGTTATTGCTCATCGCTGGAAGATACCAATACGAACCTACAAATTTCCAAAAAAATTTCGTTTCAAATAATTTAAATAATCAGTTAAAATCACTTCTCCACATGTATGGCAATATACATAATCTTACTATTAGAATGGATTTAATTCAATATCAAACAGCTGCAGTTTTCAAATTTTTTAATGAGTTTTACAGCTTGCCAATTTCAACAATCATTGAGTTTAAATCTCACTAAATTCTGAAACGATCAGAAATTGTTGATTTAATCTATGGGATAAAATATTTGTAACAAATATTTACACACTTTTAAAGTTTTAATTTGCTTCCTTATTTAATTTTTGTTGTTTACATGAGTGGTGATTGGAGTTAATTCTTACAAAGAAGGTTTCCCAAATATAATATTTTGTGGATGAAAATGTTTTATAAAACATTTAAAATAGATTTCTGGAGTGTTATTATTTGATATCAGGCATCGTATTTTAAAAAATACAATTTTTTTTTTTGTTTTTGGTTTTTTTTTTTTTTGACTGGCAATATTATGGCTAAAATTTTAAATCGCATATTCTGATTTTCTGTACGACGATGTCCCGTATAAATTATTAAAATAAACAGATTCAGTATATTTGAAAAACAATATTTTAATATAGTAATACTCTAATAAATACAATGAAAAATCTGAAAATAAATTATTTATAGAGACAATTATTTTAGATTTGGTCGTTTAGTTAATTTCTTACCTTACAGGGATGCTACTGCTTATCGAACTATTATAAGATGTTTATGAGGTAAGAGTTTCTTCAAAGTTTCGAATCGATCAGACAACTTCCAGAGGAGTGAGAGTGAAACGTAATATCGCCATTTAATTGCTAAAGTTTCAAATGAAGTTTATATCCTTGCGTTATAAATTATCGTTGAGAATATTAATGGCTGGTTGAATATCCACGTTAAGGAAACGCCGCAGTAAACTTAACTTATTCTTTTGGAGAAAAAAAAACCGAATGCATTTTACTTACCGTTCGTGAGCAAACAGTTTAAGGAAATAAAACTAAATAAAAAAACAAGATATTAGATTTAGAGATACGTAGTGGCAATAAACATCATTACTCTGTAAATTTTTTAATAAAATAGAGATAAAAATATGTGATACTGTAATAAAACACAAACTAAATTCTGTAATTAGCGCAATATTCTTAGGTGAACTAGATGTATTTTTATAAATTTGTGAAAAAACATTGGCACATATAATCAGTGATTATTAACCCTCATTATTTAGTGCGTTTCCCTATAATTCAAAACAACAATAAAGGTTGTTTACATCAAGCAAGCAGCACATGCTACCTACGAAATCTTGATTCGAAAAAATCAGATATAGACGAGTGTCAATGTTCTAACACCAATTTCATGTTTGAGAATTATTTTTCTTCATAGCATTGAAACTTTACACTTTAAAATTGTTTAAAATGGTTTTACATCCCCTCTTGCATTCTGATTTGTATTTTCACTAACACCATTTTCACTATAATCCTTAAATTCACTTAAAATGCTAATGTGTATAATACTTGATACGTTTGATTACTAATCGCTATATTTATCTTGTGAGTCTGCTCAAACAAATTAATTATTTTGGAGGAACGTAAACGCAGCCCATTGTATTAAAACATGACGCATATAAAAAAGTTATTAAAGTCAACCTAATAAATCTAAATAAACGGCATTGTGAGCTTAAGAAATCTATTCTTCGACGCTTTTCAAAGTATCGGCTTAATTAATTAAGAAACTTTGAAATAATATGTTCTATCGCTTTTTAAATCCATTGTATGTACCAGCATTTGAGAAAACCAGGCTGATTTTTTTTTTCAAAAGCTACGCTTTTACTGTACGTATGCAGGCTCTCATTTTAATACACAATGCAGTTACTAAATAAAAATTACGACATTACAACTTGGTTGTCACCTAATTAAAGATTTGGAAAGGCAACGCAGTAAACAGGTTAAACCTTACGTCTACCTAACTTTTAATCCCAATACCCGTTTAAAGTATTGCTTTTAATAAAGACAATTTTATAACTGTAATTATGACGCTATACTTAGTAGGCCTATTAGTGCCCTATTAGAAGGTGTAACAGAAATAGTGTTTGCTACAGCCAAAAATTCTAGCTAAATAATGCTAAGAAGCATTACACAAAACGATTTAGCACACAAGAATGAGTAAACGTAACGAAATATAGTGGTTATTCGCAAAAATGTCTGGCACAGCTCTTTCGTTAAGTGTTTTCCACACGTGTGAGGAACTATTTTGGACGCTCTAATACTGTCCATTATTCTCCTATAAAAATGTGTAGTAAGTCAAAAACATTTCCTCCAGTCATAAACACGTAAATAAACTGTTAAGTGTAAAAAATATTTTGGAATAAGACTTTCACAATAGAGCGCTATTTTCAGTTACAAGGTTAATTTTCATAAATGTTATGTACATTTAGAAGAAAATTATATGGTTATTAAAAAGAGCACATATACTGTTGTAACGTTTGCAGTGTAACAATATTATGTAACCTGTAACATAACCCTCAAAAACTTTGTATGTCATATTCTCTTTCCTGAATAAAGATTTACCTTGAAAATGGCTATTAGATGTTCCAAGAGGACCACGAAAAAAACACTCCAACGACCAAAACTTGTAGAGGCCGCGGTGGTGTAGTGGTTAGACTACTCGACTACCACCTAGGTGAACCAGGTTCGATTCCCTGCAGGTTCGCTCCCAGATTTTCTCAAGTATTAATCACGCTGGACGATGCCGCTGGTTGGCGGGTTTTCTCGGTGATTTCCCATTTTCCCCGCCCCATTCATGCTCCATACTCACCTCGCTTCACCTTCATCGGCTCTCAAGACCTCGATGTTAAGAGCCGCCCAAATCTCTTCACTCACTCAACAAAACTCCAGTATCACACCTTCAACATACGCTGTCACAATCGTTGCGCACTGTTCGGCTTGAGGAAGTTATACGTCAGCACATCAACGACATGCCCTCCACTAGTACACGCTCTATAGCGCGTCAAATGGGCGTGTCCCATTCAACCATGTGGGACGTACTGTGGGTAAATCACCTCCATCCCTACCGCTGGCAGAAAGTACAAGACTTTCAGTGAAAATACGTTTTCAAAACCCAATTTTCACACTCTCATATCTCCTTAAATATTCCGTTTAGGTTTATGGTGCCCAATATATTTCCGACTTTATTTTTCATTATGCCTGCCGCAGTTTGGGCGTTTAATATCCGAACTACCTGTATACAAAGAGGACCATCTGCGTTAAAGACTTAACTAAAACTTATTTGAATATTTATTTATACTATTTTATATGCCATTAACTGGGCGTCTTTGACTTACTCTATGAAAATAAGAGTCTTAAAATTTATTTCAATTATTTCTAACACCTCGACTTTATGCCTGGGAAATAATCAAGTGTTCACATCCTAAAATATAACCTTAAGTTATATGTAATAGTGATACACGCCCACCTAACTAACTCGGGACTTTAACTCGCAAACTCATGGTCCTAACATGAACAAACAAGAGGCGAGCTACTTTCCGCCTTCAGCGCTTGCCACAAAACCAACTGTCTCACTGCTATTAACTGTAAAATTACGTATTCCGACCGGGATGTGCTGCTGGTTTCACAACAAATTCTCAGGTTCACAAAAATAATTAATAACGCATTAACTTATTTATATCGTAGTATCATTACAGCAACTTAACTGAATTCACGTTGTTTCGACTTTTCTAATGAAAAAAAATGACCCGTTCAGTGTTGCAACAAATAGATAACTATTAGGCGGCTGACATGAGCACACAACCTGTCAACGTTCATTCCACAGCCCGGAAGATGCGTTACTGACCTCGGAAAAGGAGGTAGCAAATCGATTTGTGTTATTCACGGTAATGTTATTTTGTTTTGATACCATACATGGCGAACAGAAGCACAAAGTCAATAGAAGAACGCCATATTATTTTCGTTAGGGTATCTGGAAATCATATGTTAAGGATCTGCGCCATTATTTACTGTAGAGGGAGATAGAAAACCAATTGGGAACAACCACCCTCCCCCAAAAAGATTTAGTCGGCCGAAATGGAGCCAACGACGTCTCTAATGCGAGTCAGCCAAGTCACGAGACATATGTTGCTTTGTTTTACGAAACCAAGCGTTAACTAAAAATATATTTAACACAGGCAGTCGTTCACATTCGTATTCGACAATCGTAAAAATATGATTTCCACACATTATGAAATGGCCCCTAATTCAACTTCTATACATATATCTAATTCATCGTTTCATTAATCAAAATGACCACATAAAAATTTCTGATGATCTCCTTTCCATCTGGTCATTATTGACAACCGCATAATTTGTGAATGTACACTAACACCTTACTTTTAAATAACAACATTCATCAATTAACGTACCTTAAAACGTTATTTAACTTGTGAGATCAGGTGCCAGTTCACTTAATCTAACAATAAAATAGTTACGTTTCATACCTTTATTGTTATAAAATTACTTCATATATATCTAGGAGCGTAAGTGAATATGTAAAATGTAGCATACGGTCACACATTCTTGGAAAAATATATATATTTTTTTAAGGAAACAGTATACAGGTAGGTCTGCCTTAATAGAATATATATATATATCCCTCTCTCCCTCACCCCTCTCTCCCTTCCTCTCTCTCCCTCCTCCCTCCACGATTTAAACTGAAGACAAACAACAAATCGGGGATTTTTTTATAATTTTTTATTAGTCACCTGTGCCTTACCAGCGGACCGAAAGAGAGCTTGCAGCTGAAGGAAAACCGCACAGCGGGATGCAAAATAAACATACGGGGACACAATTGGAGCGTGCAGAAGCATGACATGTGGAGAGCACCTAGTGCGCATGGCCAAGTGCAGCCAGGCGATATTACACGCAGCCGCGACTGCAGTGGTTATTCTCTGTCCTCGTCTTGATCCGCAGAAAAAAAAGAAAAAAAAAAGAAAAAAAGAGGCGTTTCCTCCCCTGCAATGCCATCGGCACACTTCCACAACATCGATGTCAAGATCTCGATCCCCTGGAGTTGAAATGCGAAGAGGTAAAAGTCGCAGGAGTAGACATTATACTCTCGTAACTCTATGATGACCCATAAAGCGGTACTCAGGTAAAGGCTTCTAAATAAGAATGTCGGAGTATCTCTGATTGGCGAGGAGGAAAGGTTTTTGAGAAAACCGGTAGATAAACCGAGTAACGGCACTAAGTAAAGGGAATGGCCCGAAGAGAACAAGAGGAGAAAGCGCCATGCACTGCCTTACTCATCCGAGTACAGTTGCAGTGCGGGAGGATGGAGGGTGTGTTGGCCTTCGGGCCTTAAAAACCTTTTGTGACTGTAAACCTCCCGATTATTGCAGGTAGTTTTTATCCGCAGTAAAAAGATGGAAAACTGTAACAGCTGACAATAAAGTTTTTTTTTTTTTTTTTACGTTCTTTACTGCTCTGTGTTTTTCGAGCACTTGCAGAAAGAAACGTTAGTAATTTCTCTTTTTCGCTCCAAAGAATCTGCTTATCGTTATGGTAGATAAAATTTAACTGTTACCCAGCCAGTTACATCCATTTCTTCCTAACGGTAAACTTTATTAACGTTGTAAGCTCATTTTGCAACTACCTAACAATATTTACCAGGCTTCAGTTTTTCAACATACTCGTCAAATTAAATTGTTTTTCAATTCTGATCCTATGACAAACATAATAAATTCTATGATAGGCCATTACGTTGGCACTGTATCAAAACTATCACTTCAAATCAATATTTATCTTTGTTTATTTTACTGAAACAATGGATTGTAAATTGAATTGGAAAAGGCTTACCAACGTCCTCCAGTGTTATGCTTGAAGGCTTATCAGGAGACGGCTTATAAATTAACTTATACTAACACCCATGAATTACCTAGGAACGGAACCCAGAACCTTCCTCACTCCCGACTTGTGGTGCACCAACCGACTGCGCCACGGAAGGTCGGTTTTACCAAAACCAATTTAATTATGTTTCTGGCGTTAATTCGAGCAAGAATATTTTACTTGTATAAAATTTCTAATGTGACACAAGTTTTCCATTCACCCTTGCGCGTTTATATTTTGCATAATAACTCTTTTAATTAATAATCAATTTTTAATAGTTTAACTATGTCAAAAATTTTAGTTACCTTAGTAGTAATTGTCCATAATTTGCACAGAAATCTTAGTTTGAGCAAGTATTTTCCAAACCTGATTGGTACTCATGAGCTAGCAAGTGATATTTCCAACACCCGCGCTCACTACTCAATACGACATTAAGTGAAAACAAAAAAGTGGAACATTTAACAAATAAAATTAGTTTGTATATTACGTGCTGATAAACACTGGTGTTATTTATGTAATTGAAATAAGAAAAACAAAGGAAAATAACTTTCCTGCATTTTAATTTTTGCAAAGGATTACCAATAGACATTTTCCCTAAAATATTTTTTAGGGGAATGATTTTATTGAATTCAACTTAGGACATAGCACGATATATTCACAGACAAGTACACATACAACCTCAACTATTTTATCTGAGAGTTTCCTGTTTCTAATAGAAGTTTTTATTCACCCTTAGATTATGCTACCAAACATTCAAAACATTAAAACTTGCAGCCAGGTTATATTTATGTATTTTTATTTTTCATTCAGATTAATTTTGTGCCACAAAGTAATTATAACAATCGCAGCATCTCTTCAACTTGGTTGAGTAGTTAGGTAAATGTATTGATATTGACTAGACGTCAACTTGGTTGAGTAGTTAGGTAAATGTATTGATATTGACTAGATGTCAGCCTATAACGTACTTCAAACATTGCCAAGTGTGAATTGACTGCTATCTTTGTGATAAATTTTGTAACCGCAAGTATAATTTTTTTTTATTTCAGAGCAAAGTCTTCATGGCTCCAAAATCTGAGTCAATTCAGAAGACAAATTCAATTTTTCATGTGAGTCTCCACAGAACTTTCCCCAGTAACAGATGATGGATACAGGGAATAATACGGAATTCTTTCAGTTTTCAATTTGCAAGCTCACCAGAAATGTAGTCTATTTGCCGTTTATTCACAATTTTTTTAACAAACCTTTGAAAAACCACGCTACATATGATACACTCGGTTGTTTCCTAAATAGGTCACCAATCACAAGCGTTTTATACTTCTGCTAACATAAAAATTCCAAGTTTTTTATTAAATTGATTTTCTACTTTTACGTTATCTATAAATTACAATAATGTATTTATAATCAGTATGGATAAAAACAGGAAGAAGATATGTGTATTGGCAATGCCTAGTAAGGAATAGTTCTAATCCGAAATGTAATGAAAGGGAGTGGGTACGAATGTGGTGCGATGTCCTTACGGTGTAATTTTCTAGACACGGTTAAGCTTTGTTTGCATGAGGCAGAGGATTTTCAGGAAGTATAAATTCAGCAGGGCTTTAGAAAAGTTGTAATTAACCCATGAGTGGACTATAAACACAAAACCTTGCGAGAACGCGCAAAGACGATATGTCTGACAGACCTGAGACGTACTGTAAACTGTTATACAGCGTACACTCATATGCTTATTTATTGTGGCAACATAAACCTTGCCTCAAAGTCGGATGCGCGAATATAACAAGTGCAGGGTGTCAAGAGGACTGTAACGCCATCAACTGCGAAATCAAAGCATAAAAATTTCCAGCGCTAAAATTCGAATTAACGGTTATTCCTAACCGTCTACCAAAAAAATTACCCAGATAAAATAATGAGTGAAAATTATAATCCCGTATAAATAAAGCTAGTTCATCAAAGGCTTTCTTGATGGAAACGCCTTTCTACTTGGCTAAAATCATGCCCTAATTCAAATAATTTTTAACGTGATATATTTTTATACTAGATGCTACATATTAAGCTGATTTTCCCTTACATTTTTATGATTTTTATATACGTATTAGAACAAATTTTTCTGTCGTTTACCTCTGCACTTGACGCCAAGTTCAAAAATTTTTAACTCCATAAAAAAATTAGTATATTTTGGGTATGGGGAATGTATCCCTTCCGCGTGGGTTTTGTAATTTTTGCCACAATGTATATTTTAAGGAGACATATTGAATAGTTAGCAAGACGGAGCAAAAATAATAGCATACTTATATTTACTGAACTGCCTTACATTCACTGCATTTGTTATTTTCTTATTGGTAAATGCGGAAAAAAAAGTAATTGTATTTTGCTGGCAAATGCACCTGTGATGATAATAATAATGTTCAAGTAATACCGGTTTCATAAAATATACTAAGCAATGTGCAGTTTCTCACAGTACAGTAAAACTAATTAGACAACATTAAACCGTCCTAGAGTAGACAATACAAAATTCAAAACCACGGGAACCAATATCTAATGATGAAATGCATCACTGTACTTCATACAATGCATCGAAGATGGAGAGGGTAGCAGAATTTCATATCATTACAGGCTTTTATGACTGCCACAGTTAAACTTCTCCGTAGAAGACTGAAATACTTAAAGAATTTATCTCGGGATGCTACAATAACCATTAAAATATTGTAAAGAAATTCCTTCCAGTCTATAGAGAATTTACAACTCTAAATTAGCGAAAAATTATTATTTTTTAGATAAACGATTTGTAAATGTTAATTTTTAAAATGCCCTACATAATTATTATACAGGAAGCCTTGAAGTTACGTCGAAAATATTTAATATTTCCTTCTCTGATTTTTAATTTGTGTATATGTATATTTATAACATAACAAGTGTTTGTTGAATTATAGGTATAAATAACAATCAAATGTTGAATTTTTTCTTGATTTTAAAATAAATATGAGTATAAATATTGTTGTGAATTTAAGTTGCGTTTCAATAAAGAGCTGGCCGTCTGTTATGTCTGTCCTTAAAAAACATATTATTTACACCTGCTGCTTGCCGAAATAATTGCAACTTAATGTACTATTTATTACACAATTAGTAGAAGAAGTATGAAATTTTCCAAGGATGATTTCAAATATTAAACACCTATATGTGAAAAATAACTTAACCTTAGAAACCACACCTCAATAGCTCAATAGCTCAATTACTATACGAAATAACGTTATGCATTTAGCTACAGAATATCGCATATCTATATATTATATGTACACCTAACACTAACAAGATGTAATACGATTTTTTTTTATTCGACCCTTAAAGAGGTGAATAGTATTAAAATGTCTTTCTGAGGACTCCCCAATATCTAATGTATCTGATATGATGTCTTTATGCTCTTTGCTTCGAAAGGGTACATATAAAAATGCTTAAAAACTAATTTTAGGATTTTTGGAACTCAACCCTTCAAGTTTTGGAAAGGGGTCAAATTTGTTTTCTAGAATTTCTCAAAAGCCTACTAATCCCATAAGGTATCGTTATGATCGTGGCTTTAAAAAACTTTATATAAATGCCTAAAGTATATTTTTATTTATAATTTAGTTTAGGACTCTTTGAAATTCCACCCTTATTAAGGCGAAAATAGTTAAAAAGTGTTTTTGAGAAATCTTTCAATACTTATTTAATCCGATGGATTATCGTTTCGCTGTTTACTTGTTGGCTACACAAATACGTAAAGTATAATTACAGGAATTTCAGGAATTCAAACCTCTAAAACGGTTAATACGGGAAAAATTTGTTTTTCGATTATATGTCATGGTTATAACATTGTTTCTTTTTATGTAAATTTAAACCAACATAAGTTATGAAAACTTATCAAACGATAATCCGTCTGTTACTATGAAAGGAAAGGTTTCTATTTCCTTACAGTTGCAGACAAAGTTGACAGAACAGGGCAGTGTCAGGAATTAAATATCTAATTTTCATAAATTGCGCTGCTAGTGATATACATCGCTCTATATTATTTCCTTTTTTGCTTATGGGTTTCTTTATACGTGCTTAAATCACATATTATACCACAGATTATAATTTCGTGAGTTATTTTGTACTAAGAGTGAATGAATAGGGATACACTTCCCTTGCTAGCTGCGCTGTGAAACATTTCTGTGTTGCAACATTTAATTGATTTCTGGAAAACAGAACTGTCATAACGAATAACTTGCGAATCGCCTGGAGAACTGTCAAAATCACGTGTTATAACAATGGAGATGATGCTTGTTTATATTAGGTTTTCCAACAAAACAGATTTTTTGTCCACGAAAACAATATTTAATGTAACGTGAATGAATGAAGTCGAGTATCCTTAATCTTATAAATGCTCGTATGACAAAAATCAGTTTACCCAACCTTTAGTCTAAAGTTTTAAAGTTAATCAACAAAAAATTAAAATAATAAACTCACAGAACAAGATGTTACGAAGATTGGACAACGTTAACAATATGATGAATCATTAGCATAGTTGATATTGTTTGAAGGGGCATAAATAAGAATACAAATCTGTGGTCTCAGTTGTAAAAATAGATGATGCTGTCCATTAGCCTGTGGAGTTCAACAACAGCACCTACCGTCCTGGCAAATCACCACGTAAGCTTCTCCTCAAGGTCGGGACTCCATTTATTGTTACTGCGTAACCTTTACCGTCAAAACTGTATAATGCACCAGGCTCCAAGTGAAGGATTGACAAAAAGATGTAATCGAAACGACAGTCTTCACTGGAGGTTCACGGAAGGAATAAGTTTTCATAACGTATATGCCACTCATTCCTGCCGAGTATCCTGTAGAATTTGAAAGATTGCAGTACCCTCTCAAAGTTACTTTTGCTATGGCTAGAAGTTAGGTACAGGGACAGTCAATAAAGGTAACAGAGAGATTTTAGGGAGGACTGAATCTCACATGGGCATCTCATGTGAGAAGCATGGCCACGTAGAAATGCATCTCTGCGTGACCTGCTCCAGTGTAAGCTCACCTAGCAACTGGTGATCCTGGAACCTGAGGCAGAACCACTGACATGATGTACAATGAGGTCCTTCAGCAAAGGGCATCAGTAGACGCTTCGTGTTGTATACGAGCGTGAATCCGCGGACAGAGATTTACTTACTCTATATTTCTTCTCGCATGTACTCGAATCAAACGCTATCAACACGTGCAATTACTCCTTCCACAAATATCTGTTTGGGACTACGTAAATGGATCATTCATAATTAGCTTGGTTCGATAATGTACATCTAGGAAGTGCATCAAACAAATCAGTCAAACTAAAAAATATATATAAGTAATGAAGCACTTTTCTAAAAAACTATTACATCAAATACAGCCATAGAAAATTTCTGACGGATAATATTATTCATACCTACCGCTTGTGCAAATATTTCTGCTCGCAGTGAGAAAGGGACCATTAAAAAATAATTATTTAAATTTAGAAACCGTTTTCAGATTCTTCGGATTTTAAACAATCGTAAACAATTTTTTTAAGCCTCAGTAGTGACCATTTAATTCGAATTAATTTTATTTTGACACAATCATACTCGGAGCAACGTATAAAAAGACAATAGTTAATATGGCTATAAGAATGCTANTTTTCATAACGTATATGCCACTCATTCCAGCCGAGTATCCTGTAGAATTTGAAAGATTGCAGTACCCTCTCAAAGTCACTTTTGCTATGGCTAGAAGTTAGGTACAGGGACAGTCAATAAAGGTAACAGAGAGATTTTTGGGAGGACTGAATCTCACATGGGCATCTCATGTGAGAAGCATGGCCACGTAGAAATGCATCTATGCGTGGCCTGCTCCAGTGTAAGCTCACCTAGCAACTGGTGATCCTGAAACCTGAGGCAGAACCACTGACATGATGTACAATGAGGTCCTTCAGCAAAGGGCATCAGTAGACGCTTCGTGTTGTATACGAGCGTGAATCCGCGGACAGAGATTTACTTACTCTATATTTCTTCTCGCATGTACTCGAATCAAACGCTATCAACACGTGCAATTACTCCTTCCACAAATATCTGTTTGGGACTACGTAAATGGATCATTCATAATTAGCTTGGTTCGATAATGTACATCTAGGAAGTGCATCAAACAAATCAGTCAAACTAAAAAATATATATAAGTAATGACGCACTTTTCTAAAAAACTATTACATCAAATACAGCCATAGAAAATTTTTGACGGATAATATTATTCATACCTACCGCTTGTGCAAATATTTCTGCTCGCAATGAGAAAGGGACCATTAAAAAAGAATTATTTAAATTTAGAAAGCGTTTTCAGATTCTTCGGATTTTAAACAATAGTAAACAATTTTTTTAAGCCTCAGTAGTGACCATTTAATTCGAATTAATTTTATTTTGACACAATCATACTCGGAGCAACGTATAAAAAGACAATAGTTAATATGGCTATAAGAATGCTATGTAATATTAACGGAACAATTATACATTCTAACCATTTTGCAAGTGGAATGAATTTTGGAACTAGACAATTTTACTATCCAGCGGACATTTTTAAAAGTTTCAAGTGCACATTATTTTAGTATTGAAGACCTTTGCCACACGTCTGCGTCGTAAAGTTTTTGTGGGTTTTTGGCAATAGGCTGTGGCTGCAATTTAAGATAAACGACATGTGTTTATAAATACCATAAATTTTAACGTACTAATAGATATACGAACTGCAAATTACTAAGTTAATTCATGATGGCATACGAACATTTATTCAGAACAGAATTTTATACAAAATTTTGGTTATGACCTAATTTAACCAGCTATGAAGGACAAACATCGCCACTGTTGAACGAAATTAGCCTTGCGAACTGGATTACATTCGCTGACGAAAATGTCTGCTCGGTCCATGAGCGACTCCAACGGCTGTAATTTTCTGGATGTTTGAGAAAGTAGAAAGACAGAGAAACGTAGGAAATGGAGGGTTGTCTCTTCTACCTGAAGATGAAACAAGACAATAGCATGAAAATTAATTCAGAGAAGAGAAAGAAGAATGGGAAAACGTGTGTTGAAATAACAGAGAAAGAGGAGGGCGGGGAAAGAAAAGCATGTTGCTTGGAAGGCAATTTGAATAAGACCAAGTGGTTCGCCTGAAAAACAAAATGAAAACAGAAAAGCATTTTTGAATAACATTTGTTTATAAACTGCAAGTTTTTTTTTTAGATCATAGACTCACCAAAATATCAAACTGCAGTAAAACACGCTTGGGGTTCGAAGTAAGTCTAAGAACTTGACATACAGTGGAAAGATTAAAGATACAATGCAAAATACTATTTCGAAGTTGTTTAATGTTTAAATGATATACCAACAGAGAAACGTTATTTGAATTTTCGTTATGAACTTTTTTAATTAAAAAAGAATAAAGTAAAAAATAAAATACTCTTGGACTTGCCATGGTAAACTAAGTTCGCTTATCCAAATTTTTATAAGTATAATAGCACGGGAACTTACAATTTTTATTTTTGTTTGAGAATATTTAGAGTTTTAGTCTAATATTTTACATTTTAGTTCTTTGGGTGTCTTACATACTGCGCTGTAAAACTGAATACAAATAAAGGAAAATTCAGGTTTTCTAACAATTAATTATTTAATAATTAATATATTTAGGCATATAAACCATAATTTTTTCTGCTCCTCATATTTCTTTCCAATAAATCAATTAAATTTGATAGGCATTGTACATAATTTTAAATTTTATATCATGTATATACAACAAGAAATGTTAAGTCTTTAAAACTATATGGCATTAATTAAGGAATTAATGTTAAATGAGGCCAACGTATATCCCTCCTTGTCATGTTGACAAAGCAATCATCCAATACACGCATATATAACAGTAGTGCGTAAAAATATTTTTAGTATTGATCAAATCAAACATTATCTGACCGTATGCAAAGCAGGTATCTAAATACACTAGAGAGCCAAAAAAAACTGGTACAGGCGTGCGTATGCCAATAACAGAGGTATGGAACCAATCAGAGTAACGCGATGCGGTCGGCAGCTAGATCAGTTACTGATGCTACAATGGTAGGTTATCAAGATTTAAGTGAGTTTGAACGTAGTTTTATAGTCGGTGCACGAGAGATGGGACATAGCATCTCCGAGGTAGCGATAAAATTTGGATTTCCGCGTACGACCATTTCACGAGTGTACCGTGAATATCGGGAATCCGATAAAACAGCAAATCTTCGACATCGCTGCGGCCGGAAAAAGATCGTGAACGAACGGGTCAAACGACGACTGACGAGAATCATTAAACGTGACAGACGTGCAACCCTTTCTCAAATTGGCGCAGATTTCAATGCCTCCTGCATACCTTTAGACATTAGTCGAATTTATGCCACGTCGTCTTGCGGCACTTCTGCGTGCTCGCGGGGGCCCTACACGATATTAGGCAGGTGTACCAGTCTTTTTGGCTCTTCAGTGTATGCTATAACCTTATTTTAAAAGTAAGCTAAAGTTGCTGAGGTACTAGAAACATCCACGGGCATGTATTCAGGATCAAGCAAAACTTTTTCACAAAGCTTTTCACATGCGGCATTACTGTTGTCGTATTTTTTTAATACAAATCTTTTAATCAGATATACGTATAGAAAGCATTTTTAAGTCAAGCTCAAAAATGTTTCCATTTCACCTAGGCAGTCATTAAGTCATCTGTTTTACATACAATAGCATAGTTATGTTATGTATGGTAGAGTAAAACAGTAATGATAAATAGGTTTAAAAGAATGTATATTATGACAATGTCCAAGATTTACCACGAAGTGTAGTACATTACCTTAACACCAACCATGTAAGACAATGAAAATTTTCTATGTAAATTTAATGTTTTTAATTTTTTTTTTATTCGATGATTTTAACTAATTTTAATAATAAAATAATATATTGCTTAAATTAACTGTTTCAGCACGTCTACAAACTGTAGCATGAAAGGCAAAATAGGTGGTCTAATCAATGTAACAACCCCGAATTTTATTTATATAATTATTGATAGTACAAACTGATCACGTTTTTGTTTAAAATTTAGTGTTCAGAAAATTTCTAATATATCAGTTGCACAAGACGACGTAATTGTAAAATGCATATTTATATAATAACACTGGCACGTCGAGACATATTTTTTCTTCCACAGTGACTTTTGTAGCCGAGGCCTCAATAAAACTACCTTAGAAACGAAGGATTCCCTATTTTAATCCTGCGTTATACTTGTAATTTTTCATTGTGTTTAGCAACATTCGCGCCTAATTAGGCATATGAACCAAATAACATCCGAAGCTGACGACCCAATATCCATTAACATACACGTATCAAAATAAAAATTTTACTTACGTACTATCGATAAAATAAACCCGTTTGTATGTTATTATGATAATGTGATTGAACTGTGTCCCTTGCCGACCATAATACTAAATAAAAAATATAAATCTCTCTCACACACGAACACACACAGAATTCAGCAAGACAAAAAAAAACCTTTTTACAACACCACAGACATATAATTAGGAAACACTTCTCCCTTGTCAATATAAAACCAATATGTATATAATTAAAAAAGAAAAAAAGACGGGAGAACATCTTATTATTACAAAACAGGACAGACAACAAAAGCAAACCAAACAAAAACTGCAATACGATGATGAAAACGGAAACACCACAAAAGTTAACAAAGTAACGCAAAAACAATATCAGCGGACACATCTAAAAAATAAAAACTAAAAACAAACTCAACAAAGACGAAAAAAAACCACAACGAAACGCAAGTCAGGAAAAAGGATTTCTTACCAGATTGTAAAACCAAACAATTCAACACTACGAACAACACAGGAGCCACAAAAAGATAAACCAACCACTGCCATTAAAATCCAAAGATGAAAAAAAAAATTTTATGTGTTTAAAAAAAGGCGTGTGGGGAGTGCACCCAGGGCAAGGCAACACCCTCCGAGTGACGGTCTTTCCAGCTGGGACCGGTAGGTGACCGTTATCCCCGGGCATGACAGAAATGAAGCCCTAGACTGGAGCGGCGCTGGAATGCAAGGGCGGAGGAAACGGGAGTACCCCGAGAAAACACGCCGGCAAGCGAAAATCCGGTATCGAACCCGGATCGCCGTGGTGGGAGGCGAGCGCCCTGGCCACCACGCCAAGTTATCTATGCGTGTTTTTTAAGAGCGCATTTAAAACCCCCGCTACAATGGGAACGCATGCATTTTGCGCCAGGTCAGTGTTTTCTGCCAATGAGGAGATTCATCAGGCGCTTCATGTGATTGGGAAGTAAATAAAGTAAATGCACTCTCCAGCGGAGAAAACAAATGTAAAAACACAACAAAGTGTACGTCTACTCAGGCTCGGAGCGGGCAGCAAATATTTGCTTCCACGAGCGCTGTTATTTATTCTCGCCCGTTTCTTTATATTTTCGCCCGCCGAGGCTGTGCGAGGTTGGAAATTCCAATTCGCTTAGAGAGAGAGAGAGAGAGAGAGAGAGAGAGAGAGTGCGCCTTGTAATTGGGACACGGCCTCAATTTTCGTGACACATTTCGCCTGAGTATCTTCTCCTACTCTTCCTTTGCCATATGGCCCAACCAAAAAAAAATGAATTTTCTCCTCAAACACCGTGCTTTTCAACTTATGATATTGGTTAAATATNAAAATGAATTTTCTCCTCAAACACCGTGCTTTTCAACTTATAATATTGGTTAAATATTTTCAATGTTACGTTTACTGCGTGCATCCTCATTTGTTTATTAGCAAAGGAAATTACATTCATGACAAATTTGTTACGTAATACGCAAAGTAAATGAAAAATTATTATTTTTAGTATGAGATCTGTCCCATAGATTTAAGTAGTTTATAGCCTACTTTACGAAAGTAAAATATGCATATTAGATTATTTTCCTGTCTGTGTATGTATATTTGTATGTGTTTGTTTTTGGGTTCGTACCCCACTCCCCTTAAAAAATACTTTGAACTCGTGTGAACAGAATTTCACCAAACTCGGTACACTTACAGTATTAAGAAAGAACTTCCCATTTTTATAGTTTTCTGTCACACTGGGTGCTTATTTTCAAAATGGCTGTGTTTATATCTCAGGAATTATTTAATTGATTTAAAAAAAATTGTATGTTGGTATTGCTAAATTTAAGCATTAAATTTATAAAGTATTTTTTTATATTTAAAAAATCTTTTACATTATATACTGAGCACAACTGAATCAATTCCTTACAGATTTGTTTTATGAGCAACACTATTATAGGTCCTGTAAAAATCTTCAATTTAAATGTATAAGTCTCCTAGTTTTAAAATGACAGCTGTGCAAATATTATAGGATAATTTCATATACACACCATGATGTTTAACCAATTTAGACCAAACTTGGTCTTCTGAAAGTATACATTTTAGCATAAAATCTCTCAATACATAGTCTCTTTTGTCCACCATTTTATAAGGTAGCGCCACGTGAAAAAAATTTCTTTTTCATATCTCGTGAAATACTCAAACATTTCCTACTAAATTCGGAATATATGAATTGACTGGCACTTGGAATTNCTTTTTCATATCTCGTGAAATACTCAAACATTTCCTACTAAATTCGGAATATATGAATTGACTGGCACTTGGAATTAAATCCGTAAACCCTTAATCAGGAGACTCATTCATAAAATTTAAAATCCATACTTACAAGAATAAACTGTTTTAACTGATATAGAAATTAAGAATGAGGTTTTTTGAAGCTGCAAATGAGAAACTGTAGTAACAAACAAAATTTGTATATTACAAGTTCTTCCCCTCGTGAAATATATAGTTTGGTTTCATATGCTAAAAAAACCTGAACGCTGTGAAATAATATTTTAATATGGTTTCCATTTTAGTATACTTAAAAAGTCCAACTTAAAACAAGAAACTTCGTGATTCATAGGTATAATTAGGAATGTATATGTAAGACCTGAGAAATTATTTTTGGGGACAGAGTGTATCCAATTATCACTTACTCGGAGTATTAAGGCTCCCGCCAGTCTCGAACATTTTCCACGTCTGAGACCGAGAAGTGCGGGAGCGATAAGGGTGAGACTGCCGTGTGCAAGAAGTGCGCCATCGTCGCTAAGTGCAAGACTCTGAAATGCCGTGCAGTGTTCTCTTCGTGCTCCACGTATTCATTGGACTTTCAGCGGCGACCCTATTATTTCATTGGTAGAAAGTCTGTAGGAAGGTTCAGTGCAGGGCCCTCAGGTAATTTTGTATAGAGGATGATTCTAAAATCATGGGACAATCATTGAGGGGTGGTAGAGCTCACTAAAACAAACAATTATTGTATAGGAATATATGGGCGGAAGTGTCGCGTTGAGACACAAACACAAAAACATAACACATTAACGGAAACATACAATGTTCATTAGCAGCATACTAAACGAGTGATTCCGTACAGAAAATGTTAAAACAGTTGCTGGAAATGCATCCACCAACAGTCAGGCATGCTTGCCGACCTCTACATATGGCGTGATTGGCTGACAATGGTAGGCGTGCGTGAAATACCCGGCATATTTGAATCTGTTCGCCAATCACTCCACCGACGCTACCAAGCTTGCATTACTGTCGGTGGTAGCAATTTTGAGCAATTATTATAAACATTGCTGCAAAAAGGCATTTATCGGCGACGTTGTAAATAAACAATGTGTTGCATTTCATGTGTTATTTTTGTGTTTGTGCCTCAACGCGTCACTCCCGCCAATATATTCCTATACAATAATTGTTCATTTTAGTGAGCTCTGCCACCCCTAATGTTTGTCCCATGATTTTAGAATCACCTTGTATGTTGAGAAACAGAGCTTTGAAAGAGCCGTGTTTAGTCATCTTGAATTACTCTGGAATGGTGTTTCTAATGTGCGTGACGTCTTGAAGGCATTTAGCAGCCTTCGTCTGAAGTATGTGGTCTTTTCATAAATCATCGCATTGGACGCATGTTTTATAGTTACGTAGAAAAAGCTGCGTTTCAAACTCTCTTCAACGCAGTACAGGCGACAGGTAGGTGGGAACACTAAGGTGTGTACGAGTCAAAGTGCTAACATTGATTTGCCAAATAATTTGATAACAAAAAAAAAAATTCTGCATGATCACAATTAATTTGGAAAATATATTTGTATGTTTCCAGCAATAAAAATCTGACAATTTATGTGTAGAAAACAGGGAAATGTTTTGTTTTGCTTCGATTTTAGTTAATATTATTTAAAATTACAAGAGCACTGTTGTTTTCATATTCACATCTCGAGAAAATGTCCAATTTTTAAAGCGTGACGCGTTGCCCAAAGAAATTCGTAATCAGAAAACATTATCTAGTATAAGAAATACCTTACTAACAAAGCTAACCTGGTTACAAAATAAAAGCATAATTGGTTTTGTGTTATTCGACCATGACTGTGATGTTGTAGTATTCTTGTTGATGGTCTTATAAATGTCTTGACAGTGTTCGAATACTTGTTACATAGAGCTATTTAAATGAGCTTGAATACACTATAAAAGGAAACTCAGGAGCTAGTCGCCTGCTGTGAAATAGAGACGAGCGGGCACGACAGGCAGTGTTCCAATTGAGCGCATCTCAGTCCGTTGCTCACAGTAGGCGCGCCATGTTTTATCCCCCGGGATCAGTTTCCAAGCACCGGAATACTGTACCTCACTAACGAATACAAGATTATGCACACTGGTCCTTAACTACAGTTACAAACGCTGTGAAGTAATTCCCTACGCATAATGGGATGGAAAACCTAATACGAACAATGTCGTACAGTAACTCGCAATGGAGGTAGCCACCCTTGAAAATCGATATATTTCAAATGGTTTTTGGTAGAGGGTGGTGCGTTATTATCCTACCAATATGTCTTATTGTAGGGGATGATATTACGCCCCAAATGTTCGCAGGTTTCAGGTCTTGGTCAAAGAAAACATTATTCTCAGAATGGCTGTTTCATCTCACGTAGGTTTCGTTATTTTCCGGTAGAACCATTTTAATTATCGATTTTCAAGGGTTACGAGTTACTGTATGACATTGTTCGTATTGTGTTTACTGTCCCATTTTGCATGGGGAAAAACCTCACAGCGTTTTTACCTGTAGTTCAGGATAAACCTGTATATATGTAGAGGCTGTCACAGTGTCGCTTTTGAAGACATAAGAATGTATTCTAGCACAAACCGTAACAGCCACGTTACTAACATGCTTGCTACTATCTAATATTATCTGAAAATATACTACGGAGGGCTAAATATCTGTAAGTATAGAATTTAGTAAAGTCAATTTTTCAAACATCGATTTTATACTTTAGGTTTTTCGAATTTTATCGGACTCGGATGGAAATTTATTTTCTAAATAGCTTTTTTGCCGCGCTTTTCACTTAGAAAATAGCGCACTGGTAAATTCACAACAGTTTTGCGTTTGGAACAGAATACGATGAAACTAAAATTATTAACAACATGCAACATAATTTTTTTTTTGTTAAAGCATAATTATTGTAAAGTAAAATATACCAAAAATATGATATGTAAATATGAAAAATTTTTCATTTTTCAGATAATATTATGCAATTTACAATAAGAATCAACCGTAAAATAACATATTTGATATTTATTGTAACAAATGGTGTTTATGTTTACAACGTGTGAATACTGTATTAGGATGAAAATGCGGAGATGTGTCTTACTCTTATAATTATGTAAGTAACTGAAAACACATTTTCTGTTCAGCACTTTTTATACGAGCGTTATTTTTAACGTAAATCCGGAATAAAATAGAATACTTTGAGATACTAAAAAGAAACTGTTTTTACAGTAGAACTTAAACTTTCTTCTATCTAATCTAATAGCACAAATGTGATTTCACTTCATTATGCATAAAATTCTTTGCCACNTAACTTAAACTTTCTTCTATCTAATCTAATAGCACAAATGTGATTTCACTTCATTATGCATAAAATTCTTTGCCACAAACTTATGCAGCGAAGTTTGTTTCACAAAGCGGCATACAGCAAGCGCATTCCAACGTCGCCTTCGCAACGTCATGAAACGTTGTCAAGAGGAATTTGTTTGAGAGAATCTCGGAGGACTGAATAATATCTGGAATTTAATATCCTTTTCCTGTGTCACAGAGGTATCTTTAAACGTCATAATTCACTTCCACGGTCAAAATTAAGTTTCTAATTGGATTCCTGGAAGTTCCCGTGCAAACATTATTTGTGTAATTATTCTTCCGCTAGTTCTTGTCTGCTCAAAGCGAGTTTGACATTATTAAAATAAAATTAAAAAAATTAAAAAAAAAAAACTCATAGTTTCCAGTTATCCAGACATTTTCCTAAGCCGTAGTACTGTCTCCGTAGTTTTTCCTTAGTTGCTGGTTATGTTGTGTAGTTTTGTCCTCACGGCTATAGTACTTTTAAAAGCAACACTCATTAGTCCCCATTTATTACACATTTCACTTCAAGGTAATTGTTATAATATTATTTTAATTTTTTTTTGTTTGACTACAATTTATTGAAGTCATCGATTTTGGACGTTATGGTGATCTTAGAGTGGCTTTCCAAAATAAATCTTATCATATAATTCCAGCAAAGGAAAACATTTTTTTCCTTATTTTAAATTCTATCCCAGGCCCCCTCACACTAAATTTAAGCTATTTCAGTCTACTACACCTTTGAGGTAGGTAAAAGTTTTCCGATTGAATTATCAGTGGTGTTTTCTACGATCACGTATTCCGTAATGTGCGCTGACATCTAGCACATATCAATAACGTCCTCTATGTGACCTTGCCCATATCCTTTCACAGAAAATTGGTATTACGTAACACTTTTATTGAGCTAATGAAACTAAGTCAGAACCCGAGTTTCCGACTACGAACCACAACCGCAATCCCATCCGCTAATCAGACAGTTAATGATCACTGACAGACTGAATTATTGTGGCATATGTTGACAGCTTCGACGAAAAGACTGCTCGGAATAAATATTGTTTTCGAATCAGTTGATCAGAAATAGAGCAAACCACGGCACATCGGAAAATAACACCTATGACAGGCAGAATTGAAAAACAATGAATGTTAACAGATTCCAGACATTTTAATGTATAAACGGACGTAGCCGAAGTTTGTGAACTAAATGTCCTTTATAAATTAATATTAATATGTAAACTATTTTATGGTACAAGGGTTATTTATGAACGCGAATAGATGGATTTTCAGAAACACGTGAACTGATATAAAAGCGCCATATTTTCCCACCGCAGGAGTGTATCAGAAACGGTTTACTAGATCACTAGATCCGCACACAAGAATTTAATTTGCGAATTGAAAATTAAATTCCATCCACGCAATATCACGCCGGACGAAAATTCTGCCTGCGCGTTGCGTCAGTTACCTAGGCCTCCTGCGACGAACGCCATCTTCTTTCCAGTGAGCTGACGACTGGCACGTTATTTTCCATAGTTTTTCGAATGAAACTCGACCGGAAAATAGACAAATACAAAAGAACGTTGCGCCAGAATACACATGCGATCTCAGCTGACAAATCAACCGTCTTTGCGACAAAAAACACGAGGAGCTCTAAAATTATGTACGTGATAGACATACCAAATAAACCTAAAGTATTTGTGTGACGGCCATTTTGTAAGTACGCACATAATTTAGTTTAATAACTTACGTTTATCTGGCCTGTCATAGTATTACTTACATGCCAAATTGAGTGAGAATTGGTTTGGTAGGTTTAGAGATGTAATGTAAAATCCTTATTTTAGTCATTTGGTGCTATCTTACAAAATGGTGGACATCTCAAAACTTAATACTTACACAGTGTTATGCCAGCATACGAAATTTTGTTTAAATCGATTGAATAGTTACCGAGATATGACATATCACCGTAAATATTAAAATGGCCACCATTTTGGAAGTAAGTGCCCGGCAAGATCAAAACTATAAAAGATAGGTATCTAAATTGATTACTATATGCGTACCGAGTTAAGTGAAATTCGGCTGCCGCGTTCAAAAATTGTAAAAGGGAGGGAGGGGGACACACACACACATGCACACAGCAGACAGACCTTTCTTTCTTTTGGAAAGTAGGCAAAAAAATGGGTTTTTTCAGACCGCTTTATCTCTTAATATACAAACCTGACACATGAGAAACTACAACAGAGGCATGCATCGGACTTTGTTTCAGAGTCGTGTCCAATAAAATTACCGAGACGCCGTTTAAATTCCCGAAGTTGTGCGATCCCGACGAAACAACCGCGCTCTAGTTCAGTAATTCGCGCGTAGAGGCGATACCGCTTTATACAGGATGATTCTAAATTCATGGGACAAACATTGAGGGGTGGTAGAGCTCACTGAAACAAACAATTATTGTATAGGAATATATGGGCGGAAGTGACGCGTTTAGGCACAAACACAAAAATGACACATTAAATTAAACACATTGTTTATATACAACGTCGCCGCCAAATGCCTTTTTACAGCAATGTTTATAATAATTGCTCAAAATTGCTACCACCGACAGTAATGCAAGCTTGGTAGCGTCGGTGGAGTGATTGGTGAACGGATTCAAATACGCCGGGTATTTCACGCACGCCACCATTGTCAGCCAATCACGCCATATGTAGAGGTCGCCAAGCATGCGTGACTGTTGGTGGATGCATTTCCAGCAACTGTTTTAACATTGTCTGTACGGAATCACTCCTTTAAGTATGCTGATAATGAACACTTTATGTTTCCGTTAATGTGTTATGTTTTTGTGTTTGTGCCTCAACGCGTCACTCCCGCCCATATATTCCTATACAATAATTGTTTGTTTTAGTGAGCTCTACCACCCCTCAATATTTGTCCCATTATTTCAGAATCACCCTTTATAAACCCATTGGCATTGTCCGTAGTGCTACATAGATTTTTGCCTCGCTCACACAAACACACCCGTCCCTAGGCGACCTTCTTAATACGTTTCCCCACCCCCTCCCGCGGAAATTTTCTGGCGCCATCCCTAGACAGTGGCGCGGAAGGGCGGTCGGTTAACCTCGCCCGCAGCAAAGTGGCTGAGAGATACGAGGAGCAGAGACGTAAAGAGGAGAAAAAAAAGAAAGGTGGGGTGGTGGAGAGTTAATGGCGGGAAGTGCAAGAGAAGGAAAGGTGAAAGGATACTTGGAATGGGGCATAAATTTAACACATCGTCAGCGTACACAAAAGAGTGCCTTCAGTCTCACTACGGGTAAAAGTTTTACGATTCTCTGGAGTTTCCTATTACTTTAAGAGATCGCGTTTTTCGCACACGTTAAAAAAAAAAAATTTGGTTTCCCGATGAAGGGCGGCGTTGTGGGACTTTAATGTGAGTTTAAAATGTATGTGCTTTGTGCACAAGTATAAATAATTTTAAATTTAAAAATAAAATTACTGTTCTTGAAATATAGTATATTAGGAAAACCTTATTAAAAATAATATATATATGTAACTAGGTTTTACCCACTACTTTGTCGGCGAGGAATTCGTGCTTTCGGTACAATATTTTTTAGATAGTAAGTATGTCTTTAAAATAGAATACACATTGTACAACAGAAATTTGAAATAAATGTAAGTTTAAAAATAACAGAATGGTTGAGGCTGTATATTATTTCTCCATGCACATTCTGAAACCCCATTTCACCCCTTTACGAGTTGAATACTGAGAAATCTCTCCATAGTGTCTTCTTACTTTTCATAATTAATGTTTCCTTGAAATTTCGTGTTTCTATGACCAATGGTTGATCCTGGGCGTTGATATGTCTGTCAGACAGTAAGTTTTTTCTTTTATATAATATAGAGAATGCGAAACTTTGTGAGCGAAATTGATTACTGCCACTGCGGAAGAACACTGTTTATATGTTTCTCGTTAAAAGCGAAGTTCAACATTTGCTTCCTTAATGGTCTAGTTAACCTTACTCTAATAACTTGCTTTTAAAAAGTTTCGGAGTTCAAAATAATGTTTTAAATTTTCTTCATGTACTTATTCGTTTTTCTTCCAGTGTTTTCAAATCAGAATAATATAAACATAATTATCTGCTAAGTATAATGTTTTAAATGTATTTTTTTAAATTAAATATCTGTAATGTACGGAAACGCATTCAGTTACCAGCATTGTTTTATTTGCACAATACCGACTAAATCAAACCGTTGTTTTAATGTATAGTGAAGTTAAATCTATATTCTGTTGTCCGAAGTATGGTATTCAGTTTATTATATTCCATAAATAGTATGCAGAAACAAATGAGTTTCCTTGTACACCACTTTTCATTGTCACTTATATTTACAGTGTTTGGTACAGTTAACTATGAACTCATCTCGACCTTAAATAAACGTATTTATGACCCAGGAAAATCTTTCTTTTAGAGTCCTTCTTTGTATAGTGTACATAAAACATTATCCCCTACAGCCAAAGTTTACGCAAACTTTACGAGAAACCATCAGTCCAGAGTGAATGTAAGCGCAATAACGCCAAAAAGAGTAGCGCATCGAAAAATGTAGGAAGTTTTGTAGCCATTACATATTTTTATTAGGCAGTCATTTCATAAGCATATTTAGAGATCTCTTTTGTAAAACATATTAACAGTTAAATATTTTTAGGAAGAAAAAGGGTGTTGTGTAATGGAAGGACGGCGTTTTAAAATCAGTAATGAAAGGTCGGGTGTGAATGAGTTGATTTATGTGAATCCGTGCCTATATAGTAGAATGCTTGGATGGTGCCACAATCTTTAATGTATGAAACAAAAAAAAAATTACCACAGAATTTCTTTTACTTTTTTATGGATCCCCTATACAACTTGTTTCTAAAGCATGGGAATAAACTTCGGCAGTGTATTCCTAACTAGAATATAGAACTGTGGAATATAAATGCTGGGCGCAAAAAATTCAGGAGAAAGAGCCAGACGCCGGCCGCCATGTCGCGACGTTACCCAACCGCCATATTTGATAAGGCTGACCTTGACCTTGACCCATTACCTTGAAATTCACCCTATGTCCGTGACCTTGAATAACCTTGAAAACAAAACAAAATTCAGAAAAATTATAAAACCCACAAATATTTTTAAAAGACTTTAAAAATATTTTTTTAAATTAATACACAAATAAATTATTTAAAACTGTACATTGAAGAGGTCAGGGTTAGATGACCGGTGGATAAAATAAGCACCCGGCACGACCAGCCCTCACCAGGTCGACCAGTGTCCATCTCGTCAGCCATGTTAGATGTAGGTGATATTGACCTTGATCATCAACCTTGACCTTATAACCGTGACTTTCGATCACCTTGAAAACAAAAACTCGGGAAAAAAATTGTGAACATTGAATAAATTCATAAACGTCAGCTAGCATTTTACGTTACTTACTACTGCTGCCATCTTGGATCCAGGTGACCTTGACATTTGACCTTGACCCAGTTATCTTTGACAATGAACCCAAAAAAACGTCAACAATCCCGGAAGTTTCCTAAGAATGTATAAATAATATTTTAATTAATTATTTTTAAAGGGCATTTTTTAAATCTTAAATTTCCGGAGGTCCCTCACATTATAATGTCCAGCAGACGACTGATCCCCCTCCAATCAATCACATTGTGTTAATATTCCCCTCCCATTTACCATTTATCTCATTGGTTAATTCGTAGACAAGCCTCCCCCCTCCCATTTCTCATTCTGTTGAGTGCACTCTACCCGCCATATCAGTTATTCGTTTGTCATTTTTTTACATTTCCAACACCTAGGTGGCACTGATGTCTCCGTACAACATGTTATATCAAGGGGACCTTAACCTTGACATCACATCTGTGATCTTGGCCCAATACCACTGCCAAGCTAGTTTTTTGTTTCTCGGAATCTCTTTTATAAAATCCAAAAAATATTACAAAAATTAATTAAAGACATGTCTTTTCATCAATATTTCGTTCAATTTCGCCATATTTCCATCAATCCGCACAGCAATCAGCATCACAATCAGCACCGCAATCAGCAATCCACGCCAATCCACTCCAATCCACATCAATTCACACCAATCGTCAGCATATATATGTCGGGGACATTGACCTTTACCTTATAACCGTGAAGAGAAGTGAGTCAGTGAGTGAAGAGATTTGGGCGGCTCATAACGTCGAAGTCTGGAGATCCGATTAGGGTGAAACGAGGTAAGGTATGGAGCAGCGCCGGAACGAAAGGGCGGGGGAAATGGGAGATTCCCGAGAAAACCCACCTACCAGCGGCATCGTCCGGCACGATTCCCACATGCGTAAGTCCAGGAGTGACCCCGCCAGGAATCGAACACAGTTCGCCTAGGTGGGAGGCGAGTAGTCTAACCACTACACCACCACGGCCCCTCCGAAATAAGTAGAAAATGCGTTAGTATTATCGCCAATAACATATTTCAAAAATAGCTTAAATTAAATTTATTTTATTTTCTAAACTCCGATAACGTATCTACCTATGCTTTCCGTGATATAAAACCAGTTATAAACTTATGTAATTCTATTCATACCTGAAAATGAGAACCTGTCATATCGTTCTTTTTCTGAAACGTATGTAATACTCATGTATTTTTCTGGTATATTTTACTGATTATGCTGTATTCTTGTGTCTTATCGAAGTACCCTTCGCATTTTCCATTTTACAAAACCCGGTTTTGCGTGTTTATTTCACTGCTATGTCGTCGTTCGAGGAATCCTGGGTACATGTACATATTCTTTGAGCTTCAGCTGAAACTATCTCATTATTTTCCTGATGCGAAATTCATATCTACTACAGTGGCCATATAACTGCAGATTCAAATATTTAATCAGAAGCAAGCAGTAAATGTAATAGAAAATTACATTTATATATTTGAGGCGAAAAATTTGTACTCGTGGGCAATCATGGCGTTCAGTTTCAGCAACGAAACACCGGAACAGTAAATGTTAGCTAAGCTAAATAATAGAACGGGGAAAAAAGGAAGTATTATACAATAACTCCTGACCACAAACCTAGCTTTATACAGATGTTCAAATTTCATATGGCGTTTTATTTTTGGTAGTGCCGTTTTCGTAAAGTGAACCCATAAACCCTCTTTTTTTTCAGGAAGAAAAAAAAGTGTTGCATAATCCCGACTTCCTTTTGCGTAGAGTATTTGCCACCAAGCCATATCTCTTGCTGTGAATAGAAAGCAATTCGTCTCGTTTTTTTACGCCCGAGAAGACTGGAAATTTATACGATCTGCTGAAGTCGTGTGAACGGATCCGCAGTAATCCGCGACGCGCCACTGAGATTGCATCCGGCAGGATGATGTCGTACTTGCTTCAATCACGCTTTTATCTCGCTCCCCTCATAATGCCTGAGCGATCCGTCGCAATAACGTTTCAAACGAGCAAGAATAACTGCATCGTCATGTGCACTCGCCTTACAAATGGAACTAATGCTTCGTGTGTTTTAAGGAAATACTGGTGTACACTGAGGTGACAAAAGTCATGGGATAGCAATATGCAAATATTAGGATGTATATTAGGAGGTATCCGTGACTTTTGTCGCCTCAGCGTATATTGTCACGTAATTATAGGATGTTCACGGTAGAGTAGACGCTTTTGAAACAAACATTACAAATAAAAATTAATTAATGCTCGTAAAAACATGCATACCGCATTCCACTTTGGCTGGAATGCTCCAAGTTAAGTTGACATAATAAATGAAAACAGTTGTTAATATTTAACGTTGCATGGTGTGATGTTTAAATGCATGGCCAGCGATGTTAGCGTGTCTTGTTAAATTCACATTAGTGTATCAATTTGCATTTTAGTGACATATTCACGTTCCTAGCAATTCCACGGTTGTACTTGGGCGGCGCCTGAATGAGGTGTTAAGGACCAGGGGAATGTTGATTTTTACTAACGGCAAAGAATACGAAATGAAAAGTAAAAGTAGATCCTATGCAGTGCTTTCAATAGTGCTCACTTAACCTTAAACAGATTGTAATAACTCATATCACTTTCGTAGCATTTTCCTTCGAGTAAAACTTAAATTAGAAGAAATTCGGCATAAATTAAGGAGGTTCATATGTTTGCATAACTTATCAATAACTCCGTAATCAAATCAACTGGATCATAGTCATTCTTAAAACCATCATTTTACCTCACAATAGCAGTTTATTACAAGAAAACTGAAAAGTGTGATCAATTTAAAAGGACAAGCATTTGGAGCTGTGGAGTCTACTACACCCTGCAACAAATCTGTCTACGGTTCCGAAAGTATCCTTTTAAAGTGCAATTTTCATACCGTTATGTTACTCATACTTTGTCGTTAAATCCACCGTCATATCCTCGAAGTTAATCATACTAATGTTTTACTGTGTAGCAGTTATTAAATTACATTTGAGTAATTCGCGTTATAGAAAATCCAGCATATATCGTCATTTTTTAGGCGTGTACAAGTTTCACGCGGTGTGCTAGGGGGGTGAGGGAGAGGCCCGTGGGCGGAAAGTGCTACCCCACCTCGGCTTGACCTCAGCACCTGCTAACGGGTAACACGTGTTGTTCCGGAGGTCCTACACTGGTTTAGGTTGGCAGGGGGTGAGGGTTGTGACAGTGCCGCTTCTAATGCATCCTTCCAATATGCGTTACGCGTCAAAGTATTGCTGATAAAATACTTTGTCCGCGGGCCGGTCTTATGAGAATGGCGCGCCGGATGTCACTTCTGGGGACCTATTCTATAAATGTTTACTATCTTTATATAAAGATATTTTCCGCTTATGTATCGTTACGAGACTAAATGGTATTCTGCAACTCAAAATGTCTCCATGATGGTCTTTCGAATACCTGCCAGTCGTTATATAAAGACACGCCAACAATGTGTGTTTATGAAAGAATATGGAACGAAAATGGCCGACATATTGAGATGTATTATTCAAATACGTCATACGGAAAATAAAAAGTTTTAAAATGCCCTAAACATAAGAAATATTACATTCTGTTTTATATATGCACAAATAAACTGTGTCTGGAATACATTTACTGAAACGGTGTCTGGAATACATTTACGGAGTACATATTGTAATTCTCTAGTGATACTCTCGCTTTAACGTAACTACGAAGTGACGGATTCGCCCACGGGTCAGTGCTGCTATCTCGTGATGCTCAAAATGAACTAGCACCACCAGAAATCTTGTATCCATAGAAAGTAGTAAATTTATTTTAGAAGTATTATTCTGAAAAGTATTAAGAAGTTAATATCCTTTTAGTTGAAAATGCACTATAATAACTAAATTTCTGACACAACTCATTTTGTAATAATGGGAAAAATATAATTCAATAAGCAGACCGTTGATTGCAGAATACAGCCCGCTGCGTTGCCAAACGTACATCTTTGTGCAAAGATATCAATAAAAATATGACTTACAGAATACCACATAAAGTTGCCTACGAATAACCATCCTAATGTCCCTCTTTATCATAAAGACAATCACGTTGATAGTCTTTAAGCAAGTTCAAGTTATAGAATAGGGCCCCCTGGGCCACTTATTGAATAGCTGAAGATAAAGACTAGTTTTTATAGTTGATTAAATTTCTCTAATATTAGTCGTACTCACGCCTCAGTACCCTCGTCCTCTAGAAAATCTTAATAGACTCGGCTACATCAAAGGCGGCGAACACAGTGATGGTGTTTATAGTAAGCTTCTACTGGACCGCAGTATCGAACACCTAGAAATGAAGGGAATGTTTTCCGCTTAAATTGTTATTCAGATTGTTTAAGATAGTTGTGTTATAGAAAAAAAGGTACGAAACAAAAGACGCAGGTGTCGGCGAACGATAAAAGTGATAACATTGGTAACTACCTCACATATCCAATTAGCAGTTATCTTTATTGAGTTATCCTGAAACACCCGTTTCAATTAAGTATGTTTAGCCCTTACAGTTGCGCTACCTTCAGTAACTATTGATGAAGGTAGATGCGAGGTACTGAAGTGTGTATGAAACCATTTGTATTCGATAGTCAAATTTATGATTATATTTGCAATCGATTTAAAGTAAAAGTATGTAAATTCGGTTGAACATATAAATAAATGTTAATATAAGCTTAGAATAATTGATGATAGAATTATAAAACACTTGTTGGATTTATCAAATGATGTTAATATTAATTATCCAATAGTTTTCACAAGTTTTGGAAATAATATCGTTAACCATCTGTCTTAAAGAAAACATTCAAAAAAATTATTAGGTGCGTCAAGAGGTCGTATGGTTTTTGACTACCATTAAATTTTATTTTGAGTTCACGACTTAATAGAAAAGTAATAAAACACATGACTTATCTAGCTGTCAGCAAGCCAAATGAATCAACTCAAAATAATTACACTAACTTAAATACTATATTTGGAATAGCTAAATTTTTATGCGGAAATTAGTTATGCGTATATCCTGAACATGCAATAGACTAAACTGGTATATTTCACTTTAAAAATAGTTAAAGTTTTATCATTTCGAGGAAGCCCTATAAGAAAAAAATAACATTATGCATATGTAATATAAAATATTGTATATGAGGTAATTTTATTTATAATATAGCTTTTTAAAAATATATCTTATATCTCATATGCCTAAAATAAGGAAATTAAAATTAAATACAGTAAATATTTGTTTCTTTACACCCTCATATCATGCCGATAAGCTTATCGTAGAAAGGCATATAAAGTTAGATAAACATAAATTTTAAATAGTAACAAAGACATTCATTTCTTACCCGGCGTCCGAACCCATAATTCCTCGAACCGTATGAGAGCCGTGAAATGGGTTGACAAATGTTTGTTATTGCACAGGAAATAATTCATACTTCAACCCAATTATAAAATTAATTATTACGTCAAACACATTGAAGCTGTACTATACTGAAGGGTTTATGCGTGACCTTGGTCGGTAAAGTAAGGGTTTATGCGTGGCCTTGGTCGATAAAGGAAGGGTTTATGAGTGATGTTGGTCGATAAAGGAAGGGTTTATCCGTGACCTTGGTTGGTAAAGGAAGGGTTTATGCGTGACCTTGGATTGTAAAGGAACGGTTTATGCGTGACCTTGGTCGGTAAAGGAAGGGTTTATGCGTGACCTTGGTCGGTAAAGAGTCACGCCGTGGGGGCGAGTACGTCGAACCGGCGTCGGTGACTCCTTATTTTCTGAACACCAAATCTGTATAAGTAATTAGGAGTACCACCCCCTCCCCCCTATTTTAATACAAACAGCTGATCCTGCCATGTTCACCCGTAGTGCATAACCACGAGAAACAAAACTTGTAATTCAATTGCTTACATTAAACAAAAGCAAGAAGAATTTCTAGGAGTAAAACCTCATTTACAAGCAAAAGAAAATCTTTTAATATTTACAATGACATCCAACGTAAATACAAACCGTATTTGCAGAACTTTAACCATAGCATTAAGTTAGATTGCATTATTGACCTAGCGGTTTGGATTTTTCATTTGTTTCACTTCTTTAGCTCCGCTACAATATTTCTTCTTCGTTATTAGCAACCTTGGTTGATAACTGACACAGATGAGTGAGTTTCAATAAGAGACTCAAATATCATAGCTGATATTGACGCATACCAACTAAAAGAATGTAATAACATTTTATTCAGTGCGGGGGTTTCGAATTAATTATTCTTCTTTCCTACTTTGTTCTCATGTTTTCGTTTCGGACTGCATTCACTTTACCATTTCGTTTGTTTTATTAATCTACGTATACTTATATTCCCTTCAGAAGATTTCTCCTCACGAACTATAAAATTTATCTGATCATCCATTCAGCTCCATATTTATACAGTAAAATTCTTTTTTTCATTTTACGAAACTAGTTGTTAAACAATTTCTTGTTACGCTACAAGTAAAATGTTGTATCTTTACAACACTCAGTTTTATGAAACGTGCAAAATATCATATTAAGTCCAATCTACAGTACTTGCTTGTTAGAATGCAACATTAGTTTTACAATGTGGTTGTGTATGGAATATTTTTCTTCGACTGAAATAAAACTTTTTTTTTTTTTTTTTTCAATTATAATTTTTTTTTGGCAAAGAAATTTTATATTCGGCTTACTGAAACCTAACAACCGCTCAACATTTGTTTCGTTATTCTGTTCTTAACTTATCTCTTACAAAGGATGGTTCCTCTCAGTGGTTTCCAGTAGGATTCCAGATTTTATGATTTCAAACCGGTAATTTTTAAATTGATCACTTTAAAATTTTTGACAGCGTGTTTTCCCTTATTTTACAAACGCAAACTATAAGTGTAATTCCGTGTTAGGATTACGTTTAAAGTTCTGTTTTCCTCACGGGCGTGAACCACTGTTCCGAAAAAATATTATTTTGGTTGCCGGAAACATGTTGCCCCCAAAATACCCAGGAAGAGTAATCTAAGAAAAGCCAACTAAGAAATAGCAGCAGAACAGTTATGTTACCTTTTTCAGTGGAGTGGCAAGTACGTTTTATTGATAACGTCTGACATTTTTCTAGTGTTATTACGATTCTGATATCTGCAAGAACAATCCAAATATTAATTAAGTGGTTACTTTTTAAGTATTTCTCTTCTCTTAAATGGGAAAGGGTGTTTTTCTGTAGAAGATACATTTAACGTCAACAAAATCAGTCACAAACAGCAGGAAAACAATCTGAAACGTTGGTTAACTACTGCACAGGGGCATTCGGCCCCTGATGGTAAGGCATCGTCGATCTACAGTTGCATTAGGATCTTCATTTGCGTCCTAATTTGTGTGAGCCATTCTAGGCTTTTAGCGGATGCGATCCGTTGGTCCCTGCCCACTTATTTTTATATTTAACGACTTTAAGGCCGTTGGCCACTGAAAAATGTGTTATTTTATATTTTAGCGATATATTTTTCAACCCGTAGGCATTGTCTGTGACTACCTTATCATCAGATTAAATATTTGTAGACTGCATAGTTTCTGCAAAATGACACGTCAAAGTCAAAATTGTAGAAAACCTCGCACCATAAGCAAGTGTGCAATCAACTGCATCACGGAGGTCGGATTCCAGCATCAATATCGAATAAAATCAGTATATTGCTTCGAATTATAGGATTTACTAACCTATGATATTTACAGGGCCATCATTTTGAAAATAAATGACTGAGAAATTTAAAACACGTAAATTTATGTGGCCCACCACAACACTACTTATGTGAAGAATTACGTGAAAATCGGTTGATTTGTCCCAGAGATGCTGCATAAATGCTCCATATATTTCATGGAGGACATGAAAGTGATTAATTAGCACATCAGATGATTGTATACTGCCAGTATACAAAGTAAAGCTAAAATCGATGACATAGTTTCATAGATATATCAAACTAAGCTAAAATTATTTGATGGCATAGCCACCATTCTGAAAATAAGTGCCTGACATAATTAAAACATTGCAGTTCCACATGCTGCAGGGCAAATTGTTTGCCGGATTTGATAAGAATTTGTCAATTGTTTCTCGAGATATTACATAAAAACTTTATTTTTTCATGTGGCATGTCTTACAAAATTGAGGCTAAAGGTGATTTGTGTAGACGCATTTGATAGTTGTAATGTATTGTGCTAACATACAAAATTAGGTTGGAATAGATAACACGGTTTCGACGATAAATTATACTAAGCTAAAATTCCTATGTAGCCGCCATTTTGAAAATTAATGTCTGAGATATATCTAAAACATGTCCATATTACATTTTCTGCCACAGTGCTACTTGTTTGCCAAATTCTGTAGGAATCGGTTCATTGTTTACCGAGATATGACATAAAAACTTTATTCATGTGGCACTGTCTTACAAAATGGTTGACAAACGTGGTTATGTGATGGCATATATGACGCTTATAATAGATACTTTCAGCATACGAAACTTGGTCGAAATTGGTTTAATGGTATAGTAAATATACCAAATAAACCTAAAATATTTATATGGCAGCCATTTGGAAATAACTACCTTTATCAAGTTCAATTACATAAGTTTATCTGCCCTGTCATAGTGTTACTTACGTACCAAATTAGGCGAGAATTTCTTTGATATTTTTCGAGATATAATGTAAAAAATACATTTTTTCAATCGGTGCTATCTTTAAAATGGCTGACAACCAACAATATTCATTTCAAAATTTAATGCTTGCACGATTATTTGCCAGCACACGAAATTTAGATTAAATCGGTTGAATGGTTTCCGAGATATGACATATCAATTTAAATGTTAAATTAGCCGCTATTTTGAAAGAAAGTGCCCGGGGTTGATCAAAAACTATAAACGTCATGTGTCCTTACTAAGTACTTTATATAAAAAGAGCGTGGTAAAATTTTGTTCACGCGTTTTAATTCGTCGGGGGAGGAGACGGGACATACACGTACACACAGACACACACACACGCACGTATACACACACATACACAGGTATAGGAAAGTGATCTCATGAGCCTTTCTTTCCTTGGGAAAGTAGGCTAAAATATTACTTGGATAAACAAAGAGAGGACTGTTCTACAAAATACATCCAAAATCTGCGCGAGTAGTAAATTAATAAGTATTGTATGTCAGTTTTCAGTTATTTCTTTAGCCATGTGTGTTTATAGTTTTTTGCATTTGAAGAAAATACCCTAACAGTATGAGTCTGAAGAAATGTATCCAACAGAGACGTATATAATAGTACTTTTTGTAGTTAAACTGATTAAATTCAATTTATGTATTCCAAGTATCAACAAAATACACCAAAATGTTAGCTTGCAGCAGATTTAATGGCGTCCAGGCTCGTGTCTTCCGCTGGTGGTAATAATTGTTCTGTTTTAATCAAGAAATGTATTCAACTATAGTTGCCTAAGAAATTTTTGTGACACTACAAATAAATTGGAGTAAATTGCACAAAACCTTAGTGTATTTATTTGAAACACCAATGGTGAATGTTAACAATCAAGTGTTGACGGACTTGAGGTTTATTATAAATACTGAGCTAGGCTTACATAAAAATATTTGTATGTTTCCTATTAAAGTAATGTGTTGAAAATATACAATGTTTCAGCTTTGGAGTTTCGAGAACGTCTTTGGCAAGAAGTTTCCAAAAATAAATGTTTCGTAACAAATACAACTAATTTACCGTTGTGTGCGAGGCGCGGCTGCATACAAAATCGGCCTCTGTAAAATACGCTTTTCCAGAACATCGGTAGAGGGGTCGCGGGGGGAGCAATGGAGGGAACTCATTTCCTTCTGCGCCGTCGTGGTCGCACTTCCGAGTTCTAATTGGACGACCGCAGTTCGCCGACCAGCATCCGTCGTTGCAGCGCTCGAACAAAGAAGATACAGCATCCACAAAGTTCCCCTCGGAGGCAGTGCGTGAGGACCATTCATGTTTCACGTTTCGTTCTTGATGTCGTGCATGTTCTTCTAGCTTTCGTGAGCAATTACTATAGCCCGCTACTTAGCAGATTTTCTCGTTTTACTGATACGAAATCTTTCTTTCGTCTGAGTGAAATTAAGAAATGCCTACCGATATACCGCCCTTTATTATTCAAAGGTTAAGAGAAATTGTATGAGTTACGGATGTTATTTGGGATTCGTGCCCGGCTGGCTGCACTGGCATTGTTTTCGTCGCGGGTTTTTTTTCTTATCCGCAAAACAGAAGAATAATGTTAGCTCCATAAACTTTAATAAGATTCTAACTGACATTATCATCATTTACATATGGTCGTCGTCATCTTTGCACAACATTGCTTGCATTAATGAAGTGTACCTCACCGCAGAGTAGTGGTTCCTGCGTAAAGGGACAACACACATTATGCATGCGTGCTCTGCAGTAACAAATCTTATAGACAACCGGGTGTTTTGCCAGTGTTAAAGTCTGGATTTGCGAAAAAAACATGCTATATTTTGCAATCGTGACAATGTGTTTTGAACTCTTGTTTGAACACAACCTGAAATGTTATTACATTCCCTATGCCCGAGATTTATTTTAACAAAATCACATTTCTCTATGAAATAGTTTTGAAATTTTTTAATAAAGGAAGAATTTTTTGTTGAACGAAATGTATATAAACGTCGCATCTCTACTGTTTGACATTACTGTTGGCAAAACGCCAGGCAGTGTTGGGACACACTCATCTTTACTTTACGAGTAGCTGGACGGGTGCGAGCAAAAACCACCAGCATTTTAGGAGTATGTAGACCATTCATGGTTTGATTAACGTTTAACGCGTATTTCAGAGAAGTGGGTTTTCCGGAAAAATTTGGACAGGAAAATGTTCCTACAAATATACCACGCAATTTTCCTAACTCAAAATGGATCAAGGATTTGGCGCAACGAGTGTACAGTTACACATATTTCATGAACAAATCTGAAGTTCTATATTGTAAATTTTTCAACTAAGCAAATCATAGGGCAATCATGGTTTATGAGATTGAATTAAACAAACAAAACTAAAAAAGAAACTGTGATCGGTAGACTTTAAAAATTAAGGTAATAATTCCTGAAAGGTAATGTGCTTGAAAATTCATTACATTATACATACTGAAAAATATTTCCTAGAGTCTAAACAATACCTTTATAACGCCTGGTAGGCGGTATGCTTGAAAAGTCACTAAATATACAGTCAAAAATATTTCCATTGACTGGTATCTTTATAATTCCTGGCAGGCTACACTATACACTTGGATGAATCATTTTTGGCAAATGAAATGACTTCACACAACACAGTACATTGCCATTATGCAAAAAATTTAGTTATTCTTCACGCTCGCTGTCGCTGTTGGTTGTCTTCGTGTCCATAGAAATGCTGCTGCTCGTACCACAAGATTCTGGTTTACTTGGATTTGATGGATTCTCTTCCAGTGATCACAAAAAGAGATTCCGAGAAAAAAAACTAGCTTGGCAGTGTGCTAGCTTGTTAACCTGCCCCTATTTTTTTGTTTTAATTGTTCTAAACGCCTTCCAGTTCCTTTCACACGAGGTAGCCGTTGGTGGAATACTAAGAATCCTTACAGCAACTTTAGATAACTGTAGAGTTGTGCAATGTCCCTTCCACCGTGAAAGTGGAGATATATTCTCTGCTGCCGGCCAAACGAATTCTCGCCTCCACAAAGTACACTGAAGAGCCAAAAAAAACTGGAATAGGCGTGCGTATGCAAATAACAGAGGTATGGCACCAATCAGAGCCACGAGATGCGGTCGGCAGATAGATCGGTTATTGCTGCTACAATGGCAGGTTATCAAGATTTAAGTGAGTTTGAACGTGGTGTTATAATCGGCACACGAGAGATGGGGCATAGCATCTCTGAGGTAGCGATACAATTTGGATGTTCGCGTACGACCATTTCACGAGTGTACCGTGAATATCGGGAATCCGGTAAAACATCACATCTTCGACATCGCTGAGGCCGGAAAAAGATCGTGAAAGAACCGGACAAACGAGGACTGACGAGAATTATTGAACGTGACAGACGTGCACCCCTTTCCCAAATTGGCGCAGATAGGATTTGTGGACTGCCCTGCAAGGTTCATAGTGTGAATTGCCTCCTGCATACCTACAGACATTAGTCGAGTCCATGCCACGTCGTCTTGTGGCACTGCTGCGTGTTCGGTGGAAGACAGGGAAGGGGGGCGGGCAACATGATATTAGGCAGGTGTACCAGTTTTTTTTGGCTCTTCAGTGTATGTTTGACATGGTTTTCTGCCAAGTCTGCCATCACAGTTACTTCGTCAGTGTTAGGGATGTTATTGCAACGTCCGCGATTGTATTTGGGTGTTTTGGATAGTTTCCCCCGCTTTCATGTTACTAACCTTGTTTCTTTTTCACAGGTTGCCTTTGGTGTTCCAAAACCACCATTTTCCTGCAGAAGAGAATTGTTTAAAACTGGAATGCATGTATTCCTTTTTACTGTTCCTGTTATTGTTCTTGTAAAGGGCCATAATGTTAATAAAAAGCATATAAAGTCAAATCAAATAAAAACCATGATTGTATCAGGTGCAGTAAGTAATTCATCTTATACCAATTTAGAGGCACAAAATAGTATTAAAAAGTGCATAGTACACGAATAAATGCAGTAGTAGTCAACCACATGAAAGGTAACAGCTTAGGTGATGTTTCTGTAGTAGTTGGTTTTTTATGGCTCTATTATTTGATATTTGATTCTTGACTATACGATTCCTTAAGAATTGCAGGTATCGCGGAATTAAATTTCTATATCCCTAAGTTTTATTTAAAAACATGAAGTAAACATTATTGGCTCTCTGACTAAAAATTTGAACATAATTGAACACTCAATTTCTAAGGACTTATTAAATTAATAGTTATAAAAATCTTTTACTTCCTACTGTAAACAGCCTGTATTGAAATTTTAAAAATAAATATACTCATATTTGAATCCTGATGCAAATTAATTCTCTCAGAAAAAATTGCTGCAACAATTTTTCCATAAGCTTCCGGTACCAGGATTGTATCTTCTCTGAGCAATTTTTACATTTTGTCATATGTCTGTTCTGTTTTGTTGCATTATTTGTGTAAGTTTGTCCACAATATTTACATTTTCCTGCTACCTTCTTCGTGATTTTCTCACAGACTTCAATATAATGGTGCCACACACTACTTTTTTTCACATTAGGCATTACTTACAATCGAACTGTACATTTACATAACCAGGTAAACGTAATGTGTACTTCGAAACTTGGGGCTCACTCACAGTAACGTTTGAGCTGTAACTAACTCACAACTACACAGCATACCTGTTTACACAGTAAAGTAAATCCTCTGCACAGGGAAAATCCCTTTATCAATTCCTCAGTGCTTAGCAACGCGAACCCCCTATTGTATGGAGACACTGAGGCAGGGAATTACCCTTATCATTTTCTCACTGGTCTCTTTTGCAAGGTGAACCCCAGAAGCCCCGCCTCTTGTGAAGACAGGAAATTCTCCGTGAATTTGTATTTTCCTTTAATTTCCCCTTTACTAGTTGAAGCGTGTTTAACTAATATTACAGTAAAGTGAATCCCTATATTTGCTTGATAATGCCAAATAATTTTAATAAAACACCGTCATTTTCAAATAATGAAATTTTCCAGAGAAGATATATTACGAAATTTTTCTGGAAAATGTTGCGATTCGGAATACATTCTGCAGAAAATTTCCCAGCCCACATCTCTGGTTGTGACTCAACCAACTGGCGAAAGAACTGTGAAGTGCGTTGGCACAGAAACCATTCACTGCGTGCAGCCACGTGTCCCCTCCACTAACAAGACTGAATCTCTTAGAGAGTCGAGTAGTTGCCTGTCATCTCGTGGGGGCTCCTTAGCCAGGGGTTGAAGCGAGCGTCGAGTGTGACCGTTTATAGCCAGAGGTTATAAGCAATCAATAAGCAATGTGGGCGGCGAGGCAATAAAGGCGTTAAGCACCTGTCACGTTGTCAAATTTCTCCGTCAAACTGCTTCCAATTAAGTTTGGTCAAATAAAGTTGGACAGTTATAACGTCATCGAAACGTCATGAACGCCGCCATATTTGTCTGAGAAAGTGGGATGGCTCCAGTTTCCTTCAAACATTTTAAGATGGAACCGGTTCTAAAATTTCTTTGAAGTTTGGCGGTTTCAAACAATCAGAATCGTGCAGGACAAAAATTGTCGTCAAGAAACTTTCAAATAACGAACAATTGCCGGAAACAAAGTAGGGTTTGAAGATAATTAATTTATGTAGAAACCATTTGAGCATGAATGTAATTTTTGTGATTATTGCACATAATATTACGAACTCAGAGGCATTATATTTCATTTTTCAGGAAACATCTGTGATAAATAAAATCGGAATTAAGTAAAGAAACGAGAATAAATTACAAAATTCCTTACATTTCTTCCTGCAGTGGACTGCATGGGCGAAAGAAAGCGATATCTCACTAACAAAATATTTTTAAATAATAATTTATATGAGATTCTCCCAGTAAACAAATTTGACAGTGAGGCACATTTTCAAACACATCCAAGATTAATTGATAAAATCTGTTGGAAGGCAAAATTTGATGGCCGTATTTTTTCTTCAAATGTTATTCTCAAATATAGTTGAAGGCGAAAATTTGAAAGTATGACAGGGGCCACGAATATCCAGGTTTGAGTCCTTGCTAAACCATGGATCCCATTTGTTTTCAGATGTTTATTTAGTATGTGATATGTCACCCTCGATTTACTACCGTCATTAAACCAGTACATATATAGAAGCAGCAAACAAGTGCGGAACCACTGTGTTATTTCAATTTTGGCAAACAATGGCAGTCAATTTAACTCGTACAATTTTACGTAGCTGTGCTATTGGCTTTCAACCATAGCTCCCAAATATGTCTGCATAGTAACTTTCTAAGTAACTGGGTTTGGTTTTCATATTTCACGGTTTAATAGGGGCATTGAGGTACATCACAAACTTAAAAGGAAAAATCTATTTTATGCTGACTACCAAATAGTACGACAGTAATAATGCAAACATCAAATACAAAACTGAGAAATTGCAATATTTTTTTGTAACGTAAGGTTACTTATGTACCGACAAGAATTTTCTGTACAGTAACATATTTTTTTAAGAAACGATATTAAATTGGGATTTTAACGAATGTCAGAAGAAATATCGTGATATTCAAAAGTTAAGTAATAGGCTTATAGCTATAATTAAAATTTACACCGTTTTAAAGAAAATGAATCGGGTTTGTGTTTCACTACATCTCAAAATAAATTCTGGTGTTACCAGAGGAACACCGAAATATTTTTCGAAATTCATTGCATGGTTGACCTGTACTTCCACAATTCAAAACACTAAGATATACCATAGATACGAATTCCAGAGAAAAAAAACTGCATATTATTCACATACCATAAACACTTAAAGAAGAGAACTCAAGTTATGTGTTTAAATATCCTTTTAATAAATTTTTTACCCTAAAATCAAAAACTACACTCCCACTCCTTCCCCTTAGTAGTATGTAAAGGCTTATAAAGTTGATGTTTTTCGTTTATTTGGTATTTTCGTAAAATTACTATTGATATCACGAGACTGTTTCTATTACAAAGCTGAACACAATTGCCGTCTCTGATGATCTTAAAGAAAATACTAACGATACCAGTTTGCAGCCGTGGACGTGCAGGCAGTGCGTGAATAAAGGTAAATATTACAGTTCCGTGTTGCACCTTTCGACTGGAAAGACTGGGCGTCATTTAGGGGTGTCATTGGTGTTCACTTTCTCATGGTCTTTGTTCTATTTGGCAGTTGTTCTACCGTCGCCGGATCGTTTCTGAGGATATCTCTGAGAGCTGGGACAACGAGGGGGAAGTTATCACTCGTCTGCTAGAAACGTAGCGTCATATACGTTGCTTGTGCAGCTCTTGTAATTAACATTTTTGTTGTGAGATGCAATCTGAATCTATCTGCTTTAGAAGTTCTGAAGGATATCTAAGTACTGGCTATGCTTTCTGCGATACGGAAGCTGCGCGTGTTATGAGTAATATGTTAATGCAGGTAACTGCTTCATTTTAGAGGAAATAGCAAATATTCTTACCAAGTTTGCAAATGTTTTCTAGCATCAATAATATTCGCTTACGTCGCAGATAAGGAGCAGAGAGACGAGGATGATGAAACACACGTTTTCGCAATACTTGGGCAGGCCTTTGAATTTCGGTCCAGTTTAAGGCACAGCAGTGACAAAGGTGGTATTCAGGACCACCTTACCAAACACATTCAGCTATAAAAGTTTAAATTTGACATCATTTTACTCTGAGAAGCTATAAATTCTCCCCTTGGGTGATGTGTAGTTTGTGACATCAGAGAGTTATAGAAACGCTTTAAAAATGCCATGTAGTTCCTAGAATCGCATCTGGTTCTACCCACCGCACAAAAACCCTCGGCGTCACAACGTAAGCTCATCGTCAAAAACATTCCAATATCATAATATGTGTCTTCTAATCATGGAACTGTAACTCCTCCCTCGATGTGAATTTCTGCGTATCATGTACAGTAAATAATTATTGTTTACATTTGTTTTAACCCGTTCACATTTACTGTGTCCATAATCGTAAACACGTTGCACATGAATTATATTTTTGGTCGGTACTGTATACAGCGAGGCGCCTGCGCCCAGTACTTTGTGTCTCTTCCTTGTAACTAATCAAATGTTTTTGGCCATTTTGCACCATTTCCTTTTACGGGAATGGTTATTGCCGATATCGCCGAGCAAGCGACACATCGTTCATTGGTTGCAAGAATGATGCTGAACACACCGGAAATGGTGGATACAGCGCATAATCACTTGAAGACGGAAATTAATGGGCAATCGAACGGGTTAGTGAAATTTCATTGTAGGAATGTGCGTATTATTAATATTACATAATTGTACGATTTTAACTTTCCACTTTACATAAATTTCTGAGTTACAAATACACAGTATTTATTTGTATCTTTATAAATGCTGAATATATTTTTAACATTTTGTAATATTTTCCTGTTTTTTTAATGTACTCTTCGCATAGTCACTCAGGTTTTTAATTATAACATTATTAATTTTAACATTACAAAGTCGACGTTTGCGTTACTTACGGAAGTAGAAATATACTATTATTTACAAACAGAACTGCCAGATTTCAGAGTCTTCCACGTAGGTAATAAACCGTGGCTTCATGCGATGACTCATTGCGGTTCCAGACTGGCTTTAAATTCCAAGCCTTACACACGTGCTTTTCTCCTAGCGACGAGGGGGCCGCGGTGGTGTAGCGGTTAGACTACTCGCCTCCCACCTAGGTGAGCCGGGACCGACTCCCGGTGGGATCGTTCCCGGATTTTCACATGTGCGAATCAAGCCTGGCGATGCCGCTGGTCGGCGGGTTTTCTCGGGAGTCTCCCGTTCCCCCCGCCCGTGCATTCCGGCACTGCTCTATACACCCCTCGCTTCACCAAAATCTGCTCTCACGACCTCGATGTTACGAGCCACCCAAATCTCGCCACTCTACTCCTAATGCCGTTCGCCAGAAACGTCTAGAACGAGAGGAAAATAAAGTTTCATTGGGAGGATAAACACAACGTTTCTCTGCGGTTCACATTCTGGATCGTGAACGTCTATCCCAGAGTGATCGCGATTCCATTTTTCAGAGTCGAAATGTAGGAAAATGCTAAAAACTCTTTTGAAGAAATAACAACAAAAAAAATTAACTTTTTTTTTCATGTGTTTAGTACACTTCCTAAACGTTGGTAATAAAATATTTAATTTAAAAATTGTTTCATGAATTCCTTGAAAAGAGTGGGATTTGCGGTAAAAGCACATTTCCATTAATTTTGTCGTTGTGGCAACAGCGGTTATTTTTACTGCAAAAAAAAAATTGACGGCATTTAATGTCGTGTTTTGCGTTGTTAAATTAAAATTGTGGGAGGGCAATTCCGTGTTTACCAGACATGCGATGCTGACATGAACAAGTGGATGCGTACCGTCTAGTCAGGGTAATGCCGCTTGTCGGAGTCATTATCTGTAAATGCTCAAGTGAGGTTTGCATAATATCTAGCTTATCTATCTATTAGCTAAATTAACGCCTAATAAGTTTCTGACATAACAGAGAACATAGCAATAAACAATAAGGAAAAAAAAATATAACAATGTTTAAATATATTTTAATATATTATTATTCGGACATAACATAATTTAATAATTTACTTTTGTGAAAATTTAAATATTTTATATGGCAGTTCATTAATTTTAGTGCTTTTTAATTATACAAAATAAATGAATAAAAAGTTTTTTATATTTCCTCAATTAAAATAAATATGGGTTCGCAGACCTATTGTATAACATGTATATTAATGTTTCTTTACTTTACTTATTGTATTAAAAATAATGCCCCTTTTTAAACGTTTGCTACTTACTAATTTTCAATTGCTTTATGTTAAATGTTGCTTAGAATGCGAACAATAAAATATGAAATATGAAATAATATACCCTAAACTAATAATGAGAGAACCATTTAGTTGTTGACAATTTTAATTTTGGTAAAAACTGTATTTTCTAGTACCAAAACATTTTAAATAATTTAAATTGCATGTTTTTCTCGTTTTCATTATTATTAACTTTCACAGCTTCTCTACCGTCGCCCGCCACTTATTCTTTGCTGTAATTTTTTTTCTCTTCAAATGCATCGTTCTCTGCATACTGTCATCCTTTCGTTTATAAAGTTTTTGAGCAGAGGCATTATACACTCACAGAAAATATTTCGTAGTATTGGCATATTAGGAGAGCAGGGATGACAAATATCTGCAGTATCTGAAAGCGCATTAAGTATGGGTCGTATGAAGTCTTCAGTCTGAAGAAGTAATGTGGCGAATATTTTTGGCATAACGACATTCGCGTGGCCTGTAACATTTTTTAACATTTTAGTTGCGTACTTATCGCGCTTATTTCGATGGCACCCCTGCTAACAAACAGGCATGTATATTAGTGTGATTGAATTAATTTATTATTTTATTATAATTTAATTTACTCCGGGTTTTCTGCCTAAAAAATGTATTTGTTGTTGATGCATCTATTCATATAATGCAGGGTCTTTTAGCACCGGGCCAGCTATAGTTAAATAGCGGTAATTCTAAGTAGTATAAGTAATTAATTTTGTTAAAATATAAATTAATATTTATGTTTTAGAAAGTTAAAATACTAAATTACGAAAACTAAGTGTCATATTTTATGGTGCCGCATATATATTTTTTAAAATCTGTGATTTAACGGCATTATATGATATCGCCGTTTCTCTATCGGCGTCAACGACGGCAGCTGCCAAGTGCGGCTAACTATTTAATTTTTCCTTTTCCTCACCGCCCGTCACTACACGAGTCACATTTTTCCGCTCTTGGACGGTGTTTCGCTAGTAAATGTTATAATTTAGAACCTACACAAAGCAATGCAACTGTCAATCAGACGGAAAACACCACGCAGAGTGCGCAGTGACAAGAATTGAAGTGGACACCAAAGCTGTAATGGGAATAAATAGAAAACAAATGCATCCTTCGCATTGACAAATCTGATTTATTACAACCAAAATGATTTTTTAAACTAAATTAGTAATATAACACATTGCGTAATGCTGTTTGATTAGGTATCTTTTTCATTAGAATTGTTCTTTAATACTTCAACTTTTTAAATTATTTTATTAATCCTACTACCCTTCACTTCCTTGCGCTACGTAAGAAATACAATGTGAACGTGATGGAGCAGTGAAACGGTATGTTTCTCGCATAAGACATTAAAGTGGGTCCTGAACTTTGGCATATTTTTTTTTAATGGGTCGCGGTTCATAGAACTTTGGGAATCACTGATCTAACACATATATAGCATCAATTTGTTTCTCTAAATCTGCGAACAGTCTGAGGATATCTTGAGAAACATAGCAGAAGAATAGTTTTGTACCGTGAAGCTCAACTACAGTATACGTAGAAGCGTATTAGAAAGACATAAATAAATCAACTATTGAATTACGAACATAACGTTCTTTCTCTTCTCAAGCTTCCATTAGGTCCGCGACTTCAGTCTTGTTTTACAGCGACTTTCCGCGTGAATTCCGGAGAGAAATACAATGGGCGAGGTCAATGGGAGCTAAGTATTTTTAAACGAAGGAAGACCCAGAGCACAAAAGAAAGCCATGTATAGAAGCTAGAGCACTCAAATTAACTTCGGGACGACAAGGCCTGAACATCCACTCTCGTTGTCTCCGTCTGTACGGGCAATACAATCGTATGGGACACTCTGAATATAGTCCGTTCGTGATTACTTTCAACTTTTCTAAAGCTCTGCTGAAGTTGTGCTTTCGGGATATTTCTCCGCTTCGTGCAAACAAAGATTAACCGAGTCCAGAAAATTACACTAAAGGGACAACGCACCGGACTCGCGTCCCATCACTATAATAATATTCATCAAAATAATTATTTCTTAATAGGCATTACCAATACCCCTGACTGTTTTTATACAAACTAATTATATTCCTTAATAGAATAATATAATTGATAAATAAAACATAAGGAAAAGTTCAGTTTAACAAAAGAAAATATACTTTTATGTTATCAGAAGCATAAAAAGCCTTTGATGCATGACGTATTTAGTATACAACCAAACACGTCATACAAAGTGTGATTTTTCAAAGGTTTTATATAAAAAGTGTGAAGGAACATAGAATAGACCTTGCTTAAATTCCGACTTCCTAAACTTACTCCGTACTCTGTAGGCAGTTTTAGCAAAATATCCCTAAAACTACGTAAAATTTCCCCAGGTCCTCCAATAGTTCGCTCTCTACTTTTCTGTTTATCTATCTATGCACCTATTCCTCTCGATTAGCTTTACATTTGCGAAGGAAAAATTTCAAAGTTCACGGGGATTGAACACGTCATATTGGATTTTGGGATTTTTCTTCGAAACGTGGAAGTACGCGTTTTATAAGGCTGGAGCTTCTTTATATCTTTACTAGCGAACCGGCCCGGCTTCGCCCGGGTACAATTGAGTTTTGCAGTGATACACTAATAGATCAATTGGGAAAAGACAATTAATTTATGTGAAAACAGAATTATAAAATTAAACTATGTTAGCCTAGGTTTTTAACTGATTACGGCAACCCAATAGGAAGGAAATATGTTTTACCCTGTAGTCAAGAAGTAGGGTATTGTTTTTGGAGCGTATCTGTGCAACTATCACGTAGTTACCACATTTCCGCTTTCCAGCGTCGATGTATGAAAATCAAAACGTGAGTTTCATCAAGTTGTAACTCTAGAAAAAAGTGTACCTAGGTACTACTTTTTGAGCTTGGCTGAGGAATTTTAATTGATAACCAAAGTTAAACAACGTTCCCTGCGGCACACATTTGGATGGGTGACTCTTTAGTGGTATAACATCTGAGCGTTTCCGGGCTTGAGAGGGCACATTAAATATTCAGTCCCATATGTTATCGATTGATAGCAGTCGTTAAGCCATTTCAGAGGTACTTAGGTGACCTGATAAACTCTGACAACAGAGGAAAAACATGTTTCGGTCACGTTCCCAGCCGTTTCAGAATTACGTTTTGTGGTTATTCAACAATAACCGTACAATTTGCCTAGATAAAAAGTATAATATGTCCTATTCGAGGACCTTAAGTACTTACATACCAAATTTCGTCAAAATCCGTTTAGTCGTAATGGAAAACTGAGTTTGGTCACGTTCCCAGCCATTGCGAAATTACGTTTTGTTGTTATTCCACAGGAACCGTTCAATTTTTCGGATAAAAAGTATCCCATGCCCTATTCCAGGACCTAACGTACATACATACAAAATTTCATCAAAATCCGTTCAGCCGTTATGGAGCTGAGTGGTAACAAACATACACACACATATTTCGCATTTATAATATTATTATTAGTAGTAGAATTTTATGAATTATGTTAACTCATAACACCTCTGCATTGCCTGCGCAAAATAATGACTTATGTCTTCTCGACTTTTGACTGTTGCGAAATAATTTCATAATGCCCTGCCGTGCGAACAATTATGAAAAAAACATATTCTGAAAAAGTAAAATGTAGCTTATAATAGATAATGCCAAGACTTGTTCCATCAGTATCGACATGGGGACGCTCAACGTGCCAGGTCCTTGCCGTTATAAAAAACGGTGTGTCTAAAATTGAGACTCCGAGAAAATGTGGAAAATAAATCTAAGGAATTAACTGGTTACGAATTTATGCTAATTGTATTCTTTTTTACGGTTGTAACGTCGGATAATCATGCTAGGAGGCACTAAATAGCTGAATTCGCCCCTGCCGAAACACGCTAATGCGCTGTTTGGCATCACCGTGGTTCGAAAGAATGAACTTCGTTAAGAGTGGAAATAGTAAATAACATATTTATTAATGTTATTATATAAAGACGTTTTATGTATGAAATATAAATGTAAAATATTTTATAGATACGTACATAATAAATCTAATAATGAGTATCATTTCCTTGCACTTGGCTAGCGGCACGAAGGAAAAAGAATGGTTCGCTACTTCGCGTCGTCGCCTAACCCACTTCGTGCAACATGTACTAGTCAGACACTACGATGCCAGATACAGGTCGGCTTCAGATTCAGGTCCTTGGAAGTCAACAGTGATAGGGCAAGATCAAATCACGGCTGAGTTGACAACGTAGAAAGAGGAAGATACGGATCTGTATCTGCTAGGAGCCGCAAGTCATCCCAGCCGTTTATTTCACGACTCTGCTGACATTAGTAAAGTACGTCATGTATTCGGTTATTCGGCTTGAGCTTGCATATAATTGCTATCCCGTCTCCTCGAGATTACCGCAAACCTAGTTCCTCGAACATCTGCGTACTGGAATGCAGTCAGCTTGCGCAGAAAAAGTAAACAATCTTGCTTGTGCATCTTAGGTGGGTAAGAAAGTTTTCGCAAACACATGCACGCGCATATCGTACGGATTTTTAACGGTACGATGACATAAAAAAGGTTCAGATCTGGTACGTTTCATATAGGAAATCCTGGTTAGCAATTTTATATCTTTCAAAATTACAGGGCACTCTTAATTCGTATAATTCTGAGTAAAGAGCGGAGAGAGGAGGCACGTGTAAAGCCGGCTTTACCAAGCCTGCCAACATAGCGCATGTGCCCTCGGGATCAAGGCAACACGAGGTGGAAATGTGTGGTCGATTCCTGCAAGCGCATTTAATCTGGATCACCCAGCATCCAATGTATCCGGAAGGGTGGAAAACCGAATACGCTTAAAAAATGGAAATAAAATTTTAGCTGGGGAACATATTTTTTTTTTTATAAAATACGTAACGGTAATTTTGTCGATGTCATTCACCCTCGTCGGCTCTCAAGATGTCGCTGTTAAGAGACGCCAAAATCTATTTCACTCACTCACCAATTTGCATCTGCTGTTGAATACACTGCCTCCTTGCCCCTGTAAATATGCCGCTTCTGCAGATTTACATAGTGGTTAATTCCCCATGCGCAAATATAAATCATGGCCTTTTATGGGAGCGTAACGTGCTGCTTCTTCAGCGGACATGCGAAAACTGTCCTTCAAATTTCTGTTCGTTCGCGATTAATTTACACTTTTGAAAATATGTTAGTGTTTACTTTCGGCCACTGTGCCCCTTCCCTCCTCAAATAAAGTGGTAATTAATTGTCATTGACTTAATTACTAGTGCTTACTCACTTACTTGTGACTGCGAAATGGAGACATTTCTTACCCTAATGAGCGTAAAAGCACAATAAATTCATTGAAAAGGCCACAGTGGGTATTTAGGTGTTTGAAATTTGTCAACGTTTTGAGTCAACTTTACGGTTTTGTGAACACACATATACATATATTGAAAACATCAAAACTATTCTAACCAATACGTATTTAAGCATATTTATATTAATTTTAACTCAGAAATGTATTAACAAACTTTTTAATGGTCATGCAACAAAAAATATTCTTTGAGGTCCGACACTTATTTTGCTAGCAATTATGACTTCACATCTGCCTATTATATATGTTACTTTTATTGTAAAACTTAAAATCAAACTTCTTTCTCGCTGTTTAGTGAATTTCCAATTGTTTCTTATCTTTACTGCCTTATCAACAATTATTTTTAGCTCTAACGAAAGATTTCACACATAATTTCGAAATATGTATGGCAACATATATCAATTTAAAATTCCCATAGTTTCATAAATTATATTTTAAGATAATTTTTCCACTTTTCCTACGCTTTCATTAACCAAAATATTTTCAGTGGTATTTAACAGCTCTGGATAGTAAAAATATAAGCTATATATATTGGGTTAACATACTCGTTCTTGTAAACCAAAAATAAATTACATTCCAAGAAAAAAAAATAATAAAGTCCCTTTTTCTCATAATTATAAATCAGAAACAATATAACTCTTCTTAGAACCCATTCAAAATAAAAATAAAACTCTTTTCTGGAAACGAGAATATTTACTTTGAAAAAACATCTGGTGCTACTGAAAACTATCCACGCAAATCACACCCCTTTAAGCCTCTTGGTTAATTTTATAATCTTTTACGTTTATTATGTTTACGTTTTCCCGAAAAATGAAACGTTGCGGATTTTACATGTTATTTTGCAGAAGTCGAGAAATGAAAACTTTTTTCATGGAAACATCATTACACGTAATGTTAACAAGTTGGCACGAATGTAAAATGGCGAAAAAAAAATGTTTATATGGAAGCTTACTTTTCATAGATATAGTGTTACGATTGCTGTACACAAATATGCGAGTGTTGGCGACAAAATATAAACTCATTGACAAAGAAAATAGTTGCACCACCAAGTGAGTGTCGGATTGCATTTCTATTCGGAAGAAAGGAAAAGGTCATCACGAACAAGAAATGATAAAAAACTGATACACGTATAAGCAATATTTATAGCCCTAGAAATACGTATTTGAGCACGACGTCGGGCCCGCTATGTCTGCGAAATGCCGCCAGAGGTCACGCCGTGAAGTTGTAGACTCCCTTTCGGCGTCCGGCGATAACCCATCCAGTGCATCTTGAAAATTCGCTTGCATTTCCTGCAGATCTTACGACGGGCGTTAAGCCACGATGGAGCGGCCAATATTAAACCAAATACTTTTTAATTGGGGATAGGTGCGGCGATGCGGTTGGCCGCACGAGATTGTCTACGTCACCAAGACCCGCTCTTGGAGACGGCAGCGGCATGGGGTGGCGAGCGTCGCGTTCACAAACGGCAGGCCCACCGGTTGCAGGACTTCGTGGAAGAACGATCGGGCTCTCCAAGCGACCGCGACGAAGACCAGCGGTGATCGGTCATCGCACGCCACGACATCGGGCTGCCGGGACATGCGTCGTGCCGGTTTACATCGGCGCCGCCCACGTCGCCACCACACGCGGACGCATCGGTTAACGCCTCCACGTAACAAATAAAATAAATTAACACTAGTTTTAATAATTTATAAAAAATATTGGTCTTGTAAATCAAAAATTAATACCATTTCTTAAAACTTCAAAGAAAGAAACAAAAACCTATCAATAATTCCCAAAACTATAATTTTTATTTTAAACTATCCTTTGCATTAAAATATTAATTACAATAAATATAATCTTAAATATAATCTATCTGTTAATAAAACACCCAATATCTATAGGAACAATTATTATTACTCAAACAGTAATTATTTTAATAATAACAGGAATAATACAGTCCCAAATGTGGGACACGTCGCTGAAGATCATCCGCTGCCGTTCTGCACAGTTCCCGGCGGAGCTGCAGTGTACGTTCGTCGTGCAGCCGTCTGTTGACGCCGCTGGTACTCGCGGGATGCTGCAGGGCGAACGTCGCTGCTCGCGCATGTGTGTCCGCTATCGTGGTGGCCAGAGCACTCCGCGCATGTCGGACATTCCGCCAGTTCCCCCCTCGGCGTGCTTCGTGCCGGTCTCCCAGATCCTGCGTGTCGCGTGTGCGTGCGTGCTCTGCTCTGCTCTGCTCTATCCACTGGCGCAAACAGTGTATGGTGCGCAATACAGCAAAACGATCATCCCGATTCCCGTAGGTCTACAATGCGACAACGCCGCCAACTGTTCTGATCTCTGTCGAACTAGTCTCCCAGGCATACTGCACTTTGAAGGGGCCCCAAACCGACACAACAGCACGAGTTAGAATGACAGGTTTTCCATTTGTTTTTTTTTTCTGGTGAGCTCTCAAATCCCGCTACACCCTCGTGAGCTCCTTCACAGTTCTGTATCCTCCGGCATGCATGTTAACAGCAAAGACGGTTGAAGAATGGGATGCGTTTCAGAGCAACCCCTATACACCTTAGGTCTAGTTAATTGAGTACAAAAGGGACGCGTAGCAGGGTTGTCTGGTGCCATGGCCGCAATTGCAGCCATGGTCAGACCCCGAAAAAGGAAGGGTCTAAATGGAAGGGCACAGGACACCAGAGCAAAGCGTAGAGGGTGCTGGGAAAATCTGTGTGACAGCCTCGGAGGATGAATGTACAATCCTTTAACTGTACTAGGGCTGGAGAAAGTAGGGTAATTTGTTAGTTAGGGAAGATAGACATGTGTCGGTTTGGTGCGGGGTGATATGAAATGAGTGCTCAGATGGAGTGTAACCAGGGTCGCGCTATGCAGCCCTAGGGGGGGGGGGGACAAAACTGAGCCACCCACCTGACAGATGCCAGAGATCTGTCTGTAACACAGGAGAGAGTATTACAGTTACAGGCAATTATAAGAGGAAGAAATTATAATTAGGGGTAATGGATTCATCCCCTGGTTTGCGACCTCGCTTGCAGCTTTGGGAAGTAAAGTGCATGCTAGAGGGTGTGGTGCGTGTTAGTGTAGGTGTGCTCCCAACACTACCCGCGTCCAGCTGCCGCAGAGAGCTTCATGACGCCTGAAGTCTTGGAATCGGCAGAGGCGAAGGACCATACATACAACCAGCTGTTGGATGAGAGAAGTGTTTCGGCGCATGTGTGTGCTCGGCAGTGCGTAGGAAGTGTAAATCACAGGGCCGCCACTGGGAAGTGTGTACACCGGGTCGATCTTATATAGTCTTGCAGATACCGCGACAAGGCTCGCCCCTTGCTGACGTCACCTGCGCGGCCAAGCACGAAACATGAATCATCTGCATGTCTCACGTCGTCAAACCTTCGTTTCATTCTTGCGGGCTGCTACCTCGTGAGGGCTCGACTAATCTATTGGCGATAAATGTATACGTAGTCGGCAGCAGCTATTTTAATTGCAGTTTCGAGAAGACTTTCGATTAACTTTGCAATCACCTACGAGAAGACTTGGTTACCTTCGCACCTCCGAAGATAAGTTGTAGATCCTGGTCAGAGCGCGGACTCTCTGGAAGGACATGCAATCCTGTTTAGTGCATAGACGGATGTCGGCTTCATCACCGGAGCCTTCAAACGCATCGCACCCTGCGTCGTGCCTAGGGGATGTTGCCCCCCACCCCTCCAACAAGTCAAGACCACGACAGTAACCACGCCTTGCGAACTTCCCTCATCCAGAGAGCGGCAAACATCCGGTGGGTCTCGCGAGGTCGTATATGCGAGGCATCACGTCGCTTTCGCGAGCGAAGCGCCCCGCNTCCCTTTTTCCTAGTAAACTTCCAAGGGCGCCCGTGACAAAGGCAAATTACCGGAGGCAGCGAGGCCCCTGTGCTCCGCTCAGCAAGGTCGCAGGAAGTCGAAATCTGCGAGCTGTCGTTTCCCAGAACGCTGTATGCCGTTACACATGAAGCGCAGAGTTTCCGACGAAACATCATTGTGATGAGAAGTTGCCGGGGAAATTTTACATATCGCCTATTTCTTTCAAGGCACTCTTTTATACCCTTACGTAGGAGAAGATGTAAGAATTTTCAGGTACGTAATGCGATAGAACTTATACGGTCTATTCACACTTATTTAATAAAACATTTGAAAAATCACCCCATTTACGACGTGCTGGGTTGTTTCCTACACATGTCACGTTTCACAAGCGTTTTAAACATACGTTAACATAAAAGTACCTACATTTTGGTTAAATTAAAATTTCACTTATATTTTGTCTATAAATTATTATATTTCATTCATATCTAGTATGAATAGAAACAGGCAGAAAATAGGTGTGTTGGCAATGCCTAGTAACAAATAGTTCTTATGCGAAATATGATTACACTGAGTGCGCACGAATGGGGTGGGTTGTGCCTTTGGTGTAATTGTCTAGACGTAGTTAAGTTTTGTTTTCAGGAGGCGGAGGAATATCCTGGAAGTAGAACTTCAGCAGGGCTTCAGAAAAGTTGGAAGTAACCATGAATGGACAATACAAGGAACACCCTCGGGTTCGGACAAACACAGCCTTATTTAAGGGAGTAACATCTCTTCCACGTTGGATTTATTTCTTTACAGATATTCGATATCAAACTTCATGATCGGGCATTAAAAAATGAAATTCTGAAGATTGTACAGTTCCAGTTACGTCGGTATTTTCGCACGCGGGGCAGTAATTAGTGAATGATGAGGTAACATTTGATTGCGGTTACAGATTTGAAACGAGTCGTGCAAGAAAAAGAAGTTGGTTCTCGAGATAACTGCTAAGAATTCCCATGTGCTTTTAAAAGCTTGGTTTCTAAATGTTGCCTCTGTAAACTAAGTAATGGACGGGTATACGTAAATGTAAAGTGGCGAGTGTACTTCCCCTTTAATATTACATTTGTGGTTGGATGGGGTTTCTGACCCGATGACGCCCACCTCCGTGACTGAGAGCTTGGATGACTTCGCGGCCGCCTGGGAGCTTGCTCGACGACGCCCATGCGACGGTCCCCGAGGGTCACCCAGCCACGTACTGACATTTCCCAACGCTGTTTAAACAAGGCGATTAGAAGGTCACCGGGTTGCCCGCGCAGCATGCCCATCGGCATTCGGACAACACGACCGCACCTATCTTCAGTCATTTAAAATTTGCGTGCCTCTGAATTCAGTGGCGATAACAGTTTGTATTTACAACCCTCCAGTTGGCCGGAGGAAGGCCTCTCAAACAGATGTTACTTCGAAGTGTGAGGAACGGATGTGCACGAAGATAATTACGTGCATAGGACTGTTGACTTATTTAACCTAACTAAAAATTGGTAAAGTCTGAAAATATGCATGTGGGCGCCTCCTATTAAATGTCCAGCGTGATAACCAGTCCCACGAAATGCACAAATAATACGCCCCACGTGAACCGACGGATCGCCAATAAAATGCACACTAACGAAGAACGTTGATACTGAAAGCCACGTCGATGAAATATTTTAAATTCGTCGCAGTTTTACCACAATAGTAGCCAGGTTTCAGCCAGGCGGAACGAAGCATCGGTCAATACAAGATGTTTCAAAATTGCATGTTGAAATTCAAACAACGGCATCTATACAAGAAATCCTAGTGGCAAAATGTTCGGGAAACTCACCTAGTAATTGAAAATAGAGACTGAAGTTGGGAAAACAGCGCCGGGAGTCCGCAACTTCACGTACCTGCGTGAACGACAAGTTGCATATAACGAAGGCGAATGAAACAGGCTNCAGCGCCGGGAGTCCGCAACTTCACGTACCTGCGTGAACGACAAGTTGCATATAACGAAGGCGAATGAAACAGGCTTGCCATGCGGCGACCGGCTGTACATAGGCAACATTGAAAATACTTGCAATCTATAATCGGCATTACTGCTGTTTGTGTATTGTTGGAAATAAAATGTAATCTCTTCTGGTAGCCTGTACTAATCAATTGCTTATCTCTAATTGCCGATGCAGTTTGACACACGTGTACTAACAAGCAACCACAGAGTGAGTGAAGAGATTTGGGCGGCTCTTAACATCGAGGTCTTGAAATCCGGAGTGAGCTGGCCGGGGACTGAACCCGGTTCGCCTTGGTGGGAGACGAGCAGTCTAAACACGTATCTCGATTTTATGTTTTTAGTGAACCAGTAACGTTATTTCAAAGTGGATAATGATACATTTTGCAGGTTAGTATACCTATGCAATTATCTAAACATATAAAGTGCCTTCAACGTAAAATGGCACATAAGGATTTATCTTTGTCTGTACTGAATGCTCTACTTGAAATCACATTTAGTTCGCGATGTTGCATGAAATGGTCACTTTAAATTTAAACTAAAATATATTTAGCTAAATGTTAAAGCGTCTTCGAAATTTTCATACAAATAGTATTGTAAGAGTTAAAATTTAAATTTTAATCAAGAACTCTCTTTGTTTTCGATATGACGGTCTTATTTATCGTATTATAAGCCATATTTGTGGAACCATAAAAAATGTTTAATCCAACATAGTATTTTCAAGTGCCTTTTGTTTGCGCTAAATTCACTAAGTAATAAAGACAACCCTCTGCCATTTTGGAAGTTACGGCCGCAAAAGTATATTGTATCATGATTTCATAAATTTTTTAAACTATTCCTAGTCAACTGATTACCACAACATTTAATGGGAATTTTTTCATCATGGTCATTTGGTTTAACATACTAGTAACTTATAATATGTAAAGGAAACTATGCTATTTATTTATATCGGTACTTTTTTGTTTGGGTGTGACACATAAGCAACAATACTTTTCAACGAGTATCTTATTTATGGTTTTGTAAAGATGTTCTCAATGTTTCGTTTAAAACGAAGGCAATTCAAAACGCTATGGTGAAATAATATTGGGTCTAAGGGAATGTTTATGAAACAAAATACTTTAGCTGATCACCAGGACAATTTGCTGAAGGTAGGCATTTTAACCAAGCAAAAATTTTTAATAATACCACCTAATATATTTTTGCAAAAAAAAAAAGTACTTTAAATTTTATTACGTCACTATACACCCCAAAAGCGATGATGCGTCACAATAATTATATTCGACACAGAAATTACCGTTCGGCGTCACATTCACAATACTCACGGGAAATTAAAATGTCAAATACAAGCAAGAGATATCATAAAATTCGGAAACAATAATGAAATTTTCTTTTTCTTCACGGAGCAATTATATTTGTGATACGTTGAATAATAATTTCAAATATTCTGGAAAAAAAATTTTATGTAAAATTTTTGTGGACCCATACAATAAGTACTAGTTACGAAATACGCGTCAAACGATCTGATTTCATAAATTATTTAAAGCTCATCGATTTTTTCTAAAAAAAAAAGCACTTTCATGTTAAAATGTATTTTTTTTACACGTGCTCCGTTTTGGTCGAGTTTCCGGGTACGAGATCCAGAAAGTCTTGGATGTGTGTTTTGTTTTAAGACGGTATTTTTAGGTGGATAAGTTCATTAATACTCCGCACAAAGTTACCCATCTGGTTTAAAACGTGAACCTCGAAATGATACTGTAAAATTATTTAATGTACCACTCATATCTGTTGAGTATACCCGTAAAATTNGAAACGTGAACCTCGAAATGATACTGTAAAATTATTTAATGTACCACTCATATCTGTTGAGTATACCCGTAAAATTTGCTGTTATATTTTGTTTTATTTACGTGTATTGCGAACCCTGCCAGCGAAGGGAATGGACGGGACAGCGTGCGAAATTACAAGGCCTGGTTCCAAACTCTACGTTCTCAAGAACTCTAGACTGTGGTTGACTCTCGCAGAGACGCGTGCGTGACAAAAGTCGAATCCACATAGCAACGGCGTTTGGAATAATTAAAAAACTTATCTTGCCGTGCAATCCTGGACGCTCCCAACCGACGCCCACAGAACAAACGCTTTACATCGCCGCTTCTCTGGAATCCCCGATAGCACAGCAAGTCGACAGAAACAATTCGCTGGAATTCCCAGCGAGGCGGCGGGTTAAAACGAGAGTCGGTGTGTCGGCCGAGCGGGTTAGGCGGACGACGAGCCAGTGTGGTAACAGGGCGAATCGATAGACGAGCGAGTATTTTGGTGAGCAGACTAGAGCCTGTGTGCGTGAGTGTGAGCGAGTGCGAGCGATTGTGAGCGAGTGCGACTGAGTTAACGACTGCCGAGTGGCAGTAGTGAGGCGTGCCGTCAGCGAAGAGGCAACAGGAATCATCGCACAGGGTCTCCTTTAAGCATGGCCTCGCTGAATAAGAAAATCATTCTACTTAAATACATTTTGTTAGCATCAAAACATTATTATTTTTTAACTTTCCCGCTCTGACCAGTTGGGACATACATTAATTTCTGAGTTCAAGAGCTTTAATCACGTAATATTTTGATATGCAGTGTACTTGTATTGAACACTTGTCTTGAGACCNTTTCTGAGTTCAAGAGCTTTAATCACGTAATATTTTGATATGCAGTGTACTTGTATTGAACACTTGTCTTGAGACCCAATAAATATGATGTTTGATCGATGATAATGGCATTAATGTTACATGATACATTGATGCAGAAAATTCCAGAGTNCCCAATAAATATGATGTTTGATCGATGATAATGGCATTAATGTTACATGATACATTGATGCAGAAAATTCCAGAGTTTAGATTAGCCAAAAGGAAGAGTGGACATTGATGCCTTGCTGTGTGTACTACTGGTCATAAACATCGTTCACATGCAACACGTCCACGATTGTGGACGCGGTAACTGGACGGGTTGATGCCTGGAAGCTAGTGAAGCTAGTCGTATGACATCTCTCACACCAAACGTACATATACGAACATCTAAAACGGCACACAGAGGCAGCTAAAACCGAAATCATAGAAATTCTCCCTGACAAATACTTTGCAGGCTAATGCACAATTATCTTATAATCGTCTCTACAATATTCATCAGTGATTACAAAATAAGCACAATTTCTGTAATATTTAATGAACAGTTTAACGGTCACTACAAAATAAGTTTGTGTGTACCATAAACAAAAAAAAGTACAAAAATTAATTTGCATATATAAAATTATAATTTTAAATTCGTCCAGCGCTTATGCAAGAATATGTCTCAGAAATGCAATGTTAGAAGTAATGATTTAGAAAACGAGGCAACCTATTCCGTTGAAAAACGCGCTTCAAAAGTGTTTTTTTTACATTAAATATTTATCTTAAAGTTACTACAAATGTATTTTTTTACCGCCACAAAAATTTGGGCAAGATCTACTGTTACGAAATATTTTGCACTGAACGCAATACTTTTTTCCACATCTGGTGAAAGATACTTATCATTTACCGCACTTCCTAGAGAAGAGTTGAGTAACTAACTATGGTCTGTGAATATTATCACCTGTGCCAGACGAGAATTATCAGGACTGTAAATTGTGTACCTGCGAGGAAAAATATTTTTTCTGTGCAAATTGACAATGATTTGATTGGAAATGATTTTATTTAATTCATGATTTTTACCTCTAATTACGTCATGAACCACTTGGCAAAATGAAAGTTCACGATTCGGCCTAACCATAAAAGAATTTTTATTATGTGAATATAGTGAACAACCAAAACGAATCAAACATAATTTCAATGAAACAGTTAACTTTAAGGATCAACTGCCTAAATGTTCCTACAGAAAAGAATACAGTGATATTTCAGTTAAATTAACAGTTTCCTTATAATGTAAACAGTTTTGTTTTTTAAATAAATTTGTTTNGAATACAGTGATATTTCAGTTAAATTAACAGTTTCCTTATAATGTAAACAGTTTTGTTTTTTAAATAAATTTGTTTACACGAAAATATTGCGCAATTTTCAGTAAAGACAAGAAAAATTTTACGTGTTTTTTTATGATGTCTTGTTTTTTTATGTACTAATAGTTTATACCGTTTTATTTTTAAAATACTTGCCTATTTACTNTTTTTTTATGATGTCTTGTTTTTTTATGTACTAATAGTTTATACCGTTTTATTTTTAAAATACTTGCCTATTTACTTACCTAATTTCAATGAATACCCGAGTATGTATCTCACATTATTATTGCAACTGTTACGCTAGTTTCATCCTCTTTGTTTATAATACTCAGCAGAATTCCATAACTGGCTACGTAATGGGTTCAGAACAGTAAGTTATGCTTACAATTTAAAATTGCAGTGGAAACGGGGCACACTTCTTTTAGAGTTGGTCTACTTTATGCTCGACTTTTCGTGTTTCGCCTAGGGCTAGAGAAGTTTATGCATAAGTAACATTTTCCCCTTAATTGCATTTTTTTTCCGACATGCAATTATTTCACAGGTCAAAACTGAATAGTTCAAATTATCTTTGCGCGTGGGAAGTATGGTGGCATTACCGTTGACCTGTGGTTTTTCTTGGAGTACTTTCTTTTACTCCACTACAGCACTCCATCTCTTTTCATTGATTCATTTCGTGAACACGTATTATTTAAGTTATGCATTTTTATATATCGTTCCAAGCCAATGAGCACCCAAGGTTATACTCAGCAAGACTAACCGAAGGACCGAGCGAGGAGGCGAAGTGGCTAACCTTCGAACTCGCATTCCGGAGGACCATCTTGAAGTCTGTTTTCCGTAGTTTCCCGAAATCACTCCAGTTCAATGTTAGGACAGGTCGTTAACGAAGGGCATGGCCGATTCCTTCCCTTTTCCTTCTCCAATCCCTCTTCCTTCAGCAACTTCCTCCGTCTCTAAGGACCTCGCTGTCGACGGGACGTTAAGCCTGCCTGCCTGCCTGCCTGCCTGCCCACCTGCCCACCTGCCCACCCTGCTTCACCTCTTTGAAGTGGATGGGTTAATGCCGATACCATCAAGCGCCCGGCGCATTGTTAATTGGTTGCAAGGCATAATTCTGAAAACAAGTACAACGCAGAGTTAAACATTGCGCTATTTAAACACCTGAACTCAGAAACTAATGTGACTGAGCGGGTTGAGATACAGGGGCCTAATATTCCACATTTCATGGACGCCCTCGTTGTAGTTGAGCGAGGAACTGAACCGTGCATCGAACCCGGGACGTCGCTGTTGCGATCGTATCGGCCACGCAGTTTGCCCAGAGTTAGGCGCGCTTGCTTCCAGTCGTCCATGCGGGCGCGCGAAACAAGAAACCCGGGTCTGCTTCCGGAAGCAGAAGCCACGGTTCATTAGGGACGCGTTCTCTGAGGAGGGCCCCGAGTCCGGGCTGCGGAGATCTGTAGCGCGGTGTGATTGATGCCTTCCTTTGTGCCAGTCGCTACGGCTCCTTACTCTCCCCTCGTCATCATCTCTCCTCCTCCAGCATTCTCCCGATTAAGGGTGCTGCTCACAAAAATGAATCATAATTTTATGTTGCACGAAATACCGTCATCTTGTAGGCATTATTTGTAAGAACTCTTCCCTAGCCTAAATATTTTTTTATATCTTATAGTTTTTATACCACAGCATGTCAAAATCAGAGTTTTAGTGTTTTTTTTTTTTGGGACGCGCAGAAAAAATTAAGTAAAACATTTACAGAAAATTTGATAATTTTGATTGAAAGTTTATGCCTTAATTAATTAAAATATATTCTTAGTAAAATGTATTTTATAAAAATAGGAACATACATCCTTATTTTATGAAAATTTTAAGATTTGCAAAAAATATTTTATAGCGTGATTTTAAGGATTTTTTGAAGTTACTCCTGGTATCTTATTTCAGTCTAAATTATGTAATTTCGGTATACAGTTAATTTCTGTTATTTGTACGACCCAAAAACACTAGGATTGTGATTTTGACGTGCTATTACACAAAAATATCCGGCCTAAAATGTTTTTACGCTAAGGAATAATATTGTAAGTGATTTCTGAAAGTTCGTGCAGATTTAAAATGATGAATTTTTTGTTGGCCAGCACCCTTTAATCACTTTGCTGTGTATCTGCCCACAGAAACACCGATCATAGCATGTTTTTCCCTCTTCGGAGCTCCCAAACCATCAAAACGACACCAGGGGTACTAGCTCAGAATAAATCTTAGCAAATTTTTCTAAGATTTACCACACAATTATATACGCAAGCTGAACAAATTTCGAAGGTAATTTTTCCCCATAAANTAAGGAATAATATTGTAAGTGATTTCTGAAAGTTCGTGCAGATTTAAAATGATGAATTTTTTGTTGGCCAGCACCCATTAATCACTTTGCTGTGTATCTGCCCACAGAAACACCGATCATAGCATGTTTTTCCCTCTTCGGAGCTCCCAAACCATCAAAACGACACCAGGGGTACTAGCTCAGAATAAATCTTAACAAATTTTTCTAAGATTTACCACACAATTATATACGCAAGCTGAACAAATTTCGAAGGTAATTTTTCCCCATAAANACAAATTTTTCTAAGATTTACCACACAATTATATACGCAAGCTGAACAAATTTCGAAGGTAATTTTTCCCCATAAATCCACGTTAGATTTCCTACATCTGTAAATGAAAAATTTTAATTCGTATAGTGAAGTTCACCTTCACAACTGCATATGGTAGAATTGCTGTGTTTTGGAAACTGTGTACAGTTTTAGTAACTTCCATTGCAATTCACGAAGTTTGTGGAAAAATATTATTTCCCTATTTCTGTAGAAACGATTTGGCGTTATGTATTCGTCTGGCATTTTGTAATTTCGGGCGCTGGCGTGATCCGGTCTTTAAGCCAACGTTCGTGCTGAACGCACGGTAAGTAGACGCATCTGTATTCAGGACAACTTGCAGACACTCGCAGCGAAAGAATGCCAACAAGATTCCAGCTCGGAGGACTCATCAACAAGGGCATGCATGGACAAAACAAGCTATCAGCAGTTTCAACACGAGGCTGGAGGTAAACCAGGACTAGTTAATTAATACGTAATAAATGCATTAATTAATAAATGCATATCGCTCCCGGAAAAGCTGCCTGCCTGCACCAGCCGCCGAGACGAGAAGACGCTGCCCAGGATGCAATTTCATTGGTGCACGACCGTTGTTTTCACAGCGTCAACCAGCCTATGGAGACGATTCAACAGAAGTTGGGTATCCTGATACACAGGACCTCGTGAGCGTTAAGGCTTAGTTGAAATACGTTGCGCTGATCTAAAACAATATTCTTCTGCGCATTATAGCACACGTAGGTAGTTATGTAACAATGCCGTAAATCAGATATAACTTTAAACATGACCGTTTTAAACTTTCGTTTCTTGCGCGTTATTATAAATTTAACAAACTCACAATCCAAAATATGAAAATAAAGCAATGTATGGTTTGTAAACGTAAGCCTAACAAACCATACCAATATGCGTTCTAACAACCCTTTCAGAAAAATACAAGGATGCCCAATGGTTTTTCGCGAAGCATTCGATCCCCATTTCCCACAACACTAAATTCCTTCGCTACTCCTTCCAGGCGTATTATTTCACGCCAACCATTCTGAAGCAATAGTCGGCTACGGCAACTAACGAAGAGGTTAACAGTTCACATACGCTACTTCCACCTCAGGACATTACCCCCATGTATTGTTCCAATAAAAGTATCTCAACTTTATTCAGTAGGTGGACGAAAATAAGGTACAACGGGTTTTTAACCTAGTATTACTCCCTCGTTCGTTGAAGCATAAAGTCGTAAGTAAAGTTCGAAAATCTGATGAAATTACTTATCATCCACAGTTTCCGCACTCTTTAAATTATCTTTCAGTTTTGTACTCGTCCTCCCGGCAAATTATTTTTGTGTGAATTTATTTTTAATAGATATTCAAGGGGCTGTATTTCAACAGAGGGATTTATGTCAGTGATTGAAGGGTTTGCGGTAAAAGAACTCAAAGGAAAATATTTTAATAATGTATAAATAGTTCTTCAGTTTTCCATTAAAAGCCACAGATGCGTATGCAAATAAAACATTAAGTGAAAGGGCTTTTAGTGTAAGCTTATATTCCAAGCGAATTAATGTCCAAAAATTTACATTTGTTTCATGGTTCGTAAAACATTTTTTTTTTTTTTATAATTCCACCGCTTATTTTCTGCTTTTATGTTCCATTCTCCTAACACAATATCAACATAGGCATTTATAAAACGACTAAAAAATCTCTCAATATATTCAGTGATATAATTGTTAACTATATGTATGTATATTACATGTCTTGCTCTAATTAAACACAATGAAATAAAATCAGGAGAAACGANTAATTGTTAACTATATGTATGTATATTACATGTCTTGCTCTAATTAAACACAATGAAATAAAATCAGGAGAAACGAGCTCACTGACCATCATTTCAAACGTACACTTAATAAAACTTGTTAATTCGAAGTACTACACTCATATTTATGTCAAAGTATGTAAATTCAATTATGGCCAGAGAATAATTTGTAATTTTTCATATTAAACGCGTTTGAAGAAATGTGAATTATAAACCCCGCAATTCATAAGAATTACTTTTTTTGGAGATATCCATATGGGAATTTTTTAATAGGCTTAGTAGTTCCCTTAAAATTCTTCCNCATAAGAATTACTTTTTTTGGAGATATCCATATGGGAATTTTTTAATAGGCTTAGTAGTTCCCTTAAAATTCTTCCACTTAGTTGGCTTATCAATCCTTATCCCAAAACATGCCGGAAATATTTCCGAAAGACATCTCGCTAACATTTTGATGCAAACTTCAGTCTTATGAAGTTCTCTGTGCATTTCTGGTTTCATCCCCTGCCCCATTTGGTTTATTAAACTGCACCCCGCTTTTAGCATAAGCATAGAAGGCCTAGAAAAAATACAATTTGCCTTACAAAACAAGCCTCTGTCCTTTCATTCTAGTGGCACCCATTCTGTATGACAATATTTTTCTATATGTTGTGCTTTGGATTATTGCCGGATGCAATTTGTTTGCTATTTTCCCTATGGATATATTTTTAACAACATTTCAGGTGAAATATGGAGCTGTTGCTTACAATTTATTTATCCAGTGGGGCATGCGTAAGGGTAAGATCCTGATTAAATGCTGGAAATAAGGTAAAATTCCCTAAAGGCATTTTTTTTTCTTGTACATCACTCAACTGGGATCAGCAGCCAGTGTCATCCTGACGATGAGCTAGGAATTCACGAAGGTTTGCATTTGGCATGCGTGAATTCAGTGAACTAGCCAACTTCAGAAAATGACTGGGATGGTAACCTTATTTGATTATTACGTGTATGCCTGTCAAATTAATTTTTATAACACCGAAAAAGGGATCTTCTTCTTCGTCACTGCTGAATTCACATAACTCCTGTAGTCATGTAAATTTTTGTGGTATAGAAAACCAGTGATTGTGGGTGCACGAATATGTGCTTACATTCTCAGCATGTGATAGCAATTTTTCATGAGAAGTTGGGTCCAGAGAATTTTTTGGCGGTTATTGTAAAATCACCGTTTGGTTGATGTATACTCGTTCAAACTGTATACACTCTTTGAACGGGTACGTATCGTACGTTTACGAGCTGTTTAACTTAACATCCTTCAAAGTAGTCTGCGAGGTTGTCCACGGCTAGTTGCCAGCGATGAGGCAGACGGGAAATACCATCGGCTGCATGAGATCCGTCAATGTGAGCCACCTCTCGTCGAAATGCTGTGACNGGCAGACGGGAAATACCATCGGCTGCATGAGATCCGTCAATGTGAGCCACCTCTCGTCGAAATGCTGTGACGATGTTTTAATTATCAATTTTTTTTTTGTCAGGATGTACACTTGGAAGCACACGAAATTCCTTTAACTGCAAAAAAAAAACTTTACCTTAGTCCTCTACTTCTGAAATCTCATCTCCTTGGTTTTGCGCGCTCACATCACCAGAGAAAAATGTAAACACATGATCAAGTTCTTTTGGACAAATGCAATTCTTTTACATCGTTTTGTTTCATTCTTGTAGTGCCATACTGGTTCTATGACTTTCCGTAAGTTACGAATATTTGTACAATTTGCCTAGAAGGTTCTGAAAAATAATACAGGTATTAAGTAAAGCACCTAAGCATTAAATTACTTACAACTCTCATTTCTCGTGACAGATTACTGTTTTAAGTTGAAAACATGTATTAAAAAATAGAGAGTTAGTCCAAGTCATTTATGAATTGGTAGTGTTCTGAGAACTTCATACGAGATAATGGCTGAGTAGAATGGGTTACATAGAAAGGAACGTTTAAAATACTATTTTCACATTAAAATTCGTGACGTAATAACTGAGTCCGAGATTCGCAAAGTCATATATCGCACTTCACATTGGCCACACTTTCAGTTTTCTCTACTGCAGGGAATTTTTTTTTACCTTATTTTAATAACATAATTGCTTTAGAACTGAATAGAACTACTTGAATTCTCGCANTGCAGGGAATTTTTTTTTACCTTATTTTAATAACATAATTGCTTTAGAACTGAATAGAACTACTTGAATTCTCGCACAAAATCAACGTCGTCTTTTAATGTTTTTCCACGTAGTTTGTGATCACTTCCTTAATTTTCAGTCACTTGTGATTTAATTTAACGCAATCTGAAATGGTATAATTTTATTTATGTCTTCTATTTTACCTGTTCTCAATTTTTGTTTATATTAAGCAACATTCTCCAACGGGATGNTGCAGGGAATTTTTTTTTACCTTATTTTAATAACATAATTGCTTTAGAACTGAATAGAACTACTTGAATTCTCGCAAAAAATCAACGTCGTCTTTTAATGTTTTTCCACGTAGTTTGTGATCACTTCCTTAATTTTCAGTCACTTGTGATTTAATTTAACGCAATCTGAAATGGCATAATTTTATTTATGTCTTCTATTTTACCTGTTCTCAATTTTTGTTTATATTAAGCAACATTCTCCAACGGGATGNTATAATTTTATTTATGTCTTCTATTTTACCTGTTCTCAATTTTTGTTTATATTAAGCAACATTCTCCAACGGGATGGCTGTTAACATACACAATTTCTGTTGTAGTTTGGAAAAAGTTGCGCTGAAAACCACAACTTAATTAAAATTTTTAAATCACATTTAATTTCAATATTGTAAGTGTTTTCCAAATTTAATGATACTGCAAGGATTTTATTGCGATTTTTGAAACAAAACTCGCTATCTTGATCTTTAGTTATTTGATGAAATACTATTCGTACCGTCATTTGAGCTTTGCCCATATTACGACAGTGTATGCGAGAAAATAAATTATACGTATTTACCGTGAAACTCGTATATTTATTGGTATGACGACCTTCAAACATGCTGGAAAAGGAATATGACGGTCACAAAAGCTATTTGGCACGGGACACACAGCTTAACGCTGTGTTTCCGTGTATTAAAANGAAAAGGAATATGACGGTCACAAAAGCTATTTGGCACGGGACACACAGCTTAACGCTGTGTTTCCGTGTATTAAAAACAACGTCTCCAGGCCCTATGTCGGCTTGAAATAACATTTACTCCATTTAGAACAGTTTTATATCGAATCAANTAAAACAACGTCTCCAGGCCCTATGTCGGCTTGAAATAACATTTACTCCATTTAGAACAGTTTTATATCGAATCAAACGTCCACTGTTTGTTTTGTACCGGTAAGTATCTTACCACGAAACTCGCCTTCTGACATTCTACGGCACGAGACACGCATCTAAACTCAGCTTTACCAGACATTACAAGCAGCGTGTCGAGTCCTTTTGACGTCTCGAACGACACTTCATAACCATTCGATACCTAAAGAACAGAGATATCGGTTTATCGCGGGATAATTTTACTGTTTTCTAAGTTTCAACTTACGTTTAACAGAGGAGAAATTTCTCTCTCTTTATTGGTCACCGCGTGTGCATAAAGCTACTTTCCGACTTCTCTGGGTCGATGAGAATTCCGACTCCCTAAGACTGAACTTTAATGACCGGTCTGCAAAAAGCCAAGACTGTTCGAATGCGCTTCATCCAATGGTAAAAGGATCAAGAAACTAAAGTGTCTCGGAAAAAATTATGTTGGCTCAAAGATTTTTCTCAATTTTTCCAGTGTCTCTAATGAAGAAGCTTCTAGTCAACGTATGTATAGCTACCGTAATAATCTTGCCACTAAGCTCGCTCACCGGAATACCGTTAAACAGTCTTCCCGTCGCCGTAGGCCATACTGCACACAACAGTTGCACGTTAAGCCGTAGCTGACACGACACCTCGTAGCTCCGGTGAATGAGTCACCCGCTGAACTGAATATTAGGTCTGCGCCACTGACACTTCTCCGTCCAACAACTGAACGAAGCAACTACAAGCGCAAGTGTTGAGGCTGCCGTCTGCCTGAAGATATTTTAATGAGGGATACATAAGCACCGAACCTGTGAATTTGTAGCCCCACAGCGTAAAGCCATGAGACTAAATGGTGACATGTTACTGATGAAAAGTCTGCAAAAAAAATCGGGGCTGCAGTCGTCAACGCATTATTCACATGTATGACGTGTATAAACTCCGAAAACAAGAAGTCTGNAAAAAAATCGGGGCTGCAGTCGTCAACGCATTATTCACATGTATGACGTGTATAAACTCCGAAAACAAGAAGTCTGGAATCACGTGCCGAAATAGTGTCATGGACTTTGTTTACATTTATAAGACTCCATAATTTTTTTTTTTATAGTTTAACTAGAATTCGACACACCTGAATTAAATTTTGGACAGAGGCAGTTTACTGACATGTCGAAACTCATATCTACGTAAATAGTTACGCAAACTTTGCCCAAACCATGTGGTTTGTACAGTTTCTAGGCGGAAATCCGGATGTGTATGTGTCGGGATCACAGCTGTGCGTTTTACGTCATTACGTCTGCGTTGCCGGGTAATATTTTCTTTTGGAATATCAGCGGCNAAAAAAATCGGGGCTGCAGTTGTCAACGCATTATTCACATGTATGACGTGTATAAACTCCGAAAACAAGAAGTCTGAAATCACGTGCCGAAATAGTGTCATGGACTTTGTTTACATTTATAAGACTCCATAATTTTTTTTTATATAGTTTAACTAGAATTCGACACACCTGAATTAAATTTTGGACAGAGGCAGTTTACTGACATGTCGAAACTCATATCTACGTAAATAGTTACGCAAACTTTGCCCAAACCATGTGGTTTGTACAGTTTCTAGGCGGAAATCCGGATGTGTATGTGCCGGGATCACAGCTGTGCGTTTTACGTCATTACGTCTGCGTTGCCGGGTAATATTTTCTTTTGGAATATCAGCGGCNTTGGATTCCGGCGCTGCTCCATTCTCGCCTCATTTCACGCTTATCGGCTCTCAAGACCTCGTTGTTAAGAGACGGCTACACAAATCTCTCAAACCCAACTCAACTCAACTCTTTTGGATATCGGAATGAAATGAAAGTACTGAAAGGGTACCGTGACTCTTATAGCTTAAATCGGCAGATCTAGGCAATAGCTTTAGTTTGACGTCACAATTAGCATGCTAGCACATCGGAGTCACCAGCTGTACATCCCGGAAATTTTCGCCCACGCCCACAATTTTCGCCCACGCCCAAAATTTACACCAGTCACCGCGGGCCCCTAACGTGTGCCTCACGTACGCACAGCGACAAATCAACGTCATGCTCGTATCGTATACGTATACACGATCGAAAGAGACAACATCTATTTCAGGCGTGTTATATTATTCACGATGTTATAAAGTTGGAGTGGAGCACCCTGTAAGTGTTACCTCGCCCTTTACGTCCTATTACCGCATGTGTCGGCGTGATTTTTAAAGACGTATTCACGTCAAAATCAGTCCAGTGTCAGAAGACTGAAGTTTGTTATTCTGCAGCTGCATGAGCACTACTTCTCGTATTCGATAGACGATGGAAACTCAGCACGGTATCTGTCACCAGGTGTCAGCCGCGCAGTTAAAAAAAAAAAGACAAAACTGTTGCTAGGCAACGCGACAGGATGTCGGAACAATATGACTCTATATTAAAAATCACGCACACTTCTGTAGCTAATTAACGCATCCTTCTTTGTGTACATGATGTCATAACACAACCAGCGTCCGACCCACGTGCCGTGGGAGAACTGTTACAAAAAAAGTCCGTTTCCTATTTGTAAAGTAAGCAACTCGAGTGGCAACACAACAAGATTACGGTTTTGTATCCGACGTGAACAGCGAACACGTGAGTAGATCTTAAATGTTAGATAAGTTATTTTAGTGTGCAGACCATACCACTAAATGGGATTGTTGGATTGCAAAGGGCTCGTTAGCGTCCCAATTGCTTGCCAGGAGACGGCTTGGAAATAAATTTACGACCTTACTTAAACTTACATCCGTGCCTTACCTGGGATTCGAACACGGAACTTGCCGCGCCCCAGACCGTCGGCGCACTAACCGACTGCGCCACTGGAGGTCGGCATATACCAACAAATTTTTGGCGTAAATGTGGAAGCATTTATTTAAGATCATAAATCGTGAAATAATTTGCAGATAGACGTTTGAGTGAATTGAAGTTGTGTTATTCACCAAGCTGCGTCTAAAATTTCACGAGAATTTCTCAGTTACGCAATTTTTGTTATTTGAAGTATGTCCTACCATAGGGACGGACTGCCGCTGTCGACCATCCTGCATGAAGAACGGATGAAGCTGGAGGTTAGTGACTCTTCTCTGGGGCGGTCGTGAGTCCTGAAAGGATACACGTCCAGCAGTAAATTACATCAGGATACAACTGAAAGGTCACCGGAAGTTAAATTTTTTTTGCTGAGAACTGAACGTTTCCCCAGCATTCCGAGTACACTTCCGCTCGAAAGATTTCATCCCTCAAATTGTGCGACCGTTTTTTCGCAAAGACCGTGTAAAGTAAAGCTGCGGCAAGATTTAAGATTACTGTTCTCGGAAAACTGGATAAACACCAGTTTAAATTATGTTTGTTCACTTTCTTTGTAGTCCGTACTCTGTGGTTCAGTTGATAAAACAAGCCAGCTCGTCAAATGCTCTCTTACTGCCTGACATAGCAGTGGATCGTTCCTGCGTGAATCCGCCAAAACTGGCATTACTTTTCAATAATTAATCTTCAGAAACTAGTGAAAACAACAGTGTACATATTAAAATAGAAAATGTGTGTTATACATTATCAGAGGCAGGCAAGCACAATCGCATAAACTATAAGCCTGTCCTGTGACTTACGCCTTCTACTGACGACTGACGTCATGCCGAAGCCAATAGCTTATTTCCTCGTTACTACCGTTCATATCAAACATCAATCAACTTTTATTATGATTATGAGAGAGAGAGAAAAAGGAGTCTGCATGTCAAAGTACAATCCCTGACACAGCACTGAAAAAAAATTTCTTTGTGGCTGCCACGAAATGTTTTGTTGGAATACACACAGCCAAATTATTTTGTGGTGAACACAATATTTTCATTTGTTGCCACTAAACATAAGTGGCCTCTAAAATTTTATTTTGTGGTGGCTGCAAAATATTTTGTGGGCACCACAAAATTATTTGACTGTGTATATACCAACAAAACATTTCGTAGCAGCCACAAAGTGTTTTTTTTTTTAGTGAAGGTTTATGAATTTGCAATGTGTCCAAAATATTTCATGCTGGTTGGGAAATCGTAGGCATGCGCATACATAAATACTCTCAACTAAATTGTTCTCTTCTAACGCTGAGCCCAACACCCTTACTATTTCTGTTTTTCCTCGATCGATCGATCTCGTCTTTTCCTGTAGCTGTTACACGTTATCCCATATTGTAAATTCAGGTGTTTGTCGTTATTTAGAGATATTGCGTCAGTTTTTTTTTTTGAAGATAGTAAATTTGTAATTTATTGCATGGACGTTTAGCTCTTCCCGGATGATACCATTTCACATTCTGTCCTGTATTTCACATCATTGGCTTAACATTGGTAATCTTATCGTTCGTACCAATTACTTGCTTTTTATTTTTGTTCCTTTCTTGCTTTTGTACAACAAAGCAAGAACTGAGGTCGATTTATTGAACTAATTCAAGATGCGTGGGAAATATACGTGTGTGTATTGTGTGAGACAATAGCACGAAGAGGTATTGAGTGTTTAAGCTTTTCTTTAAAAGGGAAGGTCCGGAGAGAACGTGTGACATTGTAATCCCTACAGTCAATGGGATAATATAAATAGCTGCTCCTGGTAGGACAATGGAATGGACATGTCGTTAGAGGAACGAGTACAGATTTAAAAAATGCGTCGATCTGTAATTGAGCACGAAAATCCGACAGAGACCAAGAAGACCTAAAACATAACGGTGGGACGAGGAATAAAGGAATAAGAATCGGATATATTTGACAGAGAAACACAAACTGCCATCGAGTAATTTTTGGGTTGTATGCTTAAGTTAAAAACAAGCAGGATAACATTTTATCGCATATTATGTGGAGAAGTTTATTTAATTCTACGCTTGAGATAATTTTGTCCGTAGTTACCATTTTTCGAGCAATTTTTATTAGCGAAGTCATATGTTATTAAAAATGATTCCACTGATTGATAGAGTGTAATGCGCAAGCAATGAATATTTTGCTATGTGGAAGGATGACATATCCGTTTCTGTGAAGTCATACAAAAGACGATTTTCTGAAGAGTTTTCGTTTTTATTGATTCCACCCTAATTTTGGTGGAATTCCATCTAATAAATGCCACAGTGTGGTATCCCAGTCTGTTAATTAAGTGAAACAATACGTCAAAAAGATGTATACCGTAGTTTTACAATTTTTTTAGCTTTCGAGAGGCACATAGGATCACAAAAATCATTTCCGCGAAGGTAAATGTGTTGTATTAAAATTCAACTGTGAAAAGTTCAGCAATATTCCATAATTTCACTTGGTGTGAAATCTTCACGTTCCTTAGTAGCGTGAATTACATGTTCTTGTTTTAAGAAATATAACACCAAGAAAATATAACACCTGCAGATATTAGATTCTTTATGCAAGCTTTAATAAATGGAATCAATAATTCTTCAACAGCTGCGAGATATAGAGAATTTATACAAGGAAATATATTTCATTAATTTTGTCAGATCATTCGTTATTTTGTATTTAAAAAGTAAGACTTCCACATTACAAATATTTAAAAATACAAAATAATGCTGGCCATTGAAATTATATCAGTGAATTAATTATATGACAGCTACAAGTATTGCAGCTGCAGCCTATCATTAGTCAACGACATTGTCCAGATGCTGTTGTGTCTAAAAATATTTCCGCAATATATACAGTTAACTTTTTTTCTACTTCACCTTAGTATATTTGTGCTGCCGTTGAGAAATACTTTGAACTGTAAGTCCACGTAAGTCTTATAAATATCGGTTTTAAAAATATTTTTTTATAAACAGATTTGCAAGCGCCCGTTATTGGTGTTATTATCTTACATTCTACTGAATACGTAGCGTGTTTTTTCTTTGAAGAGTAACAAACAATAACGGAGTCATTACAAAATATTTTCCTATAGCCACGTTTATTGATAAATATTTTGTTGTGAGTACATTTTTTTTTTTCAGGGCTTGCCCAGAATTGGTTATTGCAGAATGTTAAACTGCGTAACGACGCAATATATAAACTATCGGGATACGTGGTTCATGTTATTTCTTTTTGTGAAGCTTCGTAATATTTTATCGGGATTCAAAATTAAAGCAGTGGTAGTTCGTTTATCAGGGTAGTTCGTTTATCGTGCATCCGTTTGCAGTTTCGAAAGTCGTAGTTTTCAGTTAGCATCATCATCAGATTAGCAGTTTTTTCTAACTGCGTCAACAGTTTTGTGTTCTAGAAGGTTGTGATTATCTTTAACCTACGAAGCAGTTTGGATGGCTACGCAGAAGCTTTCCAAGCTGCAGGTCGGGACAGTTGTTTATTTCTCCGCCGGCGTGGGAGGTCTCTGCCTCTGTATTTTCTGGCAAGACAAGTTTTCGAGAAGTAAATGAATAATGAAACGACTGTGGCGCTGCTCTCTGTTGGTTTGCCTATAAACCGGTCCGTACTCTGCATACCTGACGATTTCATNTCGTTTGCCTGTAAACCGGTCCGTACTCTGCATACCTGACGATTTCATGTGAACTGTTTCTTGGATTGATGAATAAAAGTACAGAGTAATAAACAAACATTGGACTTTATTTATATTTATTGNTGGTTTGCCTATAAACCGGTCCGTACTCTGCATACCTGACGATTTTATGTGAACTGTTTCTTGGATTGATGAATAAAAGTACAGAGTAATAAACAAACACTGGACTTTATTTATATTTATTGGCGGCTTTAGAGTTTCATGTTACCACCAACTGAGCTAACCGAGTGGTAAATTTNCTGGACTTTATTTATATTTATTGGCGGCTTTAGAGTTTCATGTTACCACCAACTGAGCTAACCGAGTGGTAAATTTCCATTCGTCATACCCAGGCGTGAAATACTACGAACATGGCGGCCCTAAATAGGGTGGTGCAATATTATAAATACGGCAATAAAAGCGCCGCTGCAACGTTACAACTACATTACTAATAATGGCATAATGTTATAATTGGTATTAAGGTTTTCTTCACGGAAACATACTTCTTTCATAATACGTTACTCTTAAACACGGATGTTACTAAGGCGAATTATAAACGTTATTTTTACCGACAGAACAGGCGTTGCAGAGAAGGTTAACATAAACACCGAAAAATAAATTATAACACATCAATTNTTATTTTTACCGACAGAACAGGCGTTGCAGAGAAGGTTAACATAAACACCGAAAAATAAATTATAACACATCAATTCTTTAACATATGTAATTTTTTATGTTAAAATATTCCTCGTACATAATGTTCTTTAATTTATGCATTGCTAAACCAACAATATGTAAAAAAAAAATTTAACGCTGTTTGTATATAGACTGTCCCATTTATTTTGACCGCCCACATTAACTACGTACCTGGTCTCCAAAATAAAAAGAGTTTCATAAAATAATTGTATAACTGGAAGGGGAAAATAATACTGCTCGAGAGTCAGCTTTATAACATTACCTATTATTGAGATACGAGTACTAACATCAGGATTTTAAATGACACCATATATTTATTCCTCAAACGTTCAATGAAGCTCGTAGAGACATGTTTAAACATGTAGCACAATGTACACTTTCATAACACGAACATTAAATATGACACAGAAAGTAGGATCTCTAGTGCCCGTTTGTAGTATTATCCATATGGGTACTGCGAGGGGTAGAACATTCCATTAGATGTTACAAGTTGTGACCACTGGCAGCGATACACAAGTTCGGTCGCTGGATGAATGACAACACCGATTCCTCCAGTGTTGCCTGCTGAAGAGCAATTACAAGCACGTACAATACGTTCCTTCATGTTCTCTGGAGTTGTTTGACCATCTCGATAGACTGCGCCTTTGAGGTAACCACGAAGAAAAAAGTCCAGCGGGTTAAGTTCAGGAGACAGAGCAGGCCATGTAACTAGTCCTCCAAGATCAATACATATATCACTATATTTTCGGTCCAGAACAAGACGTGCATACACGGCATTATGTGCTGGACATCCACCGTGTTGGTACAGCATTAACATTCTGTTCCTTAGAAGTATCTCCTTCAGAAGACCAGGAAGAATTGTTTATATGAAGGTGGGGTACTCCTTGCCTTTACGGTTACCATTCACGAAATAAGGTCGTATAACCTTATTGCCAACCATCCCACATCATNGGGGTACTCCTTGCCTTTACGGTTACCATTCACGAAATAAGGTCGTATAACCTTATTGCCAACCATCCCACATCATACGTCAACTCCCAGTTGACACTGGTGGTCCACCTGTCGAAGCCATCGTGGGTTCTCGACGGCCCAATAATGCATGTTCCTCGTATTCACTTGGCCTGAGTTCGAGAACTACGAGTCATTGGTTAAAAGAGCATCTGAAAAAAACGTTCCAGTTGGCGATAATTTGATGCTGTGCCCATTGACAGAACTCTACACGATTCTCAAAATCAGTGCCGTGCAATTCTTGGTGTAAGTGTACACGATGGGAGTGGAAAGTATGACGCTTGAGAATGCGATGNCAAAATCAGTGCCGTGCAATTCTTGGTGTAAGTGTACACGATGGGAGTGGAAAGTATGACGCTTGAGAATGCGATGCGCACTCGTTTGCGGAATGCCAATGTCGGTTTCAAGTTGGCATGTGATGACGTGAGGATTAACTGCTACAGCAGCGAGAACAGCAACCCCAGCAGGTTCATANTCAAGTTGGCATGTGATGACGTGAGGATTAACTGCTACAGCAGCGAGAACAGCAACCCCAGCAGGTTCATATGTGCTAGTTCTACGACGGTTGCGTTGCTGTGGGCTCAAATTGCCGACTACACAAAGCTTCACAACGAGACAGGAAAACATCCATCTGTGCGCTGGGCGATGGGGTCTTGTCAGGGTATCGCTCTCGGTAGAGTTGCTTCGCCTGACTAGCATTACGCCGACCTTCAACAGAATGAACGACGAGTGAGAACACCAAGCTATTTACAATGGTAATAACAGAAATGTGTGTGTGTGTTTCAGTACAACTCATTTGNACGAGTGAGAACACCAAGCTATTTACAATGGTAATAACAGAAATGTGTGTGTGTGTTTCAGTACAACTCATTTGAATGTACTACACTGTACTGTAAAATAATACGAACACGTTCATCCGCAAACTTACCTTCTCCATACAAGTGCAACATTTCTACCTGGTCGTTGTTGGAGTACCATTCCATTACGACAACTATCACCTTGCAGTGTAATGTATTTGACAGCACACGGATGACTGATTGAGTAGTCGTCACGTTATGTGTGTTCCTTTGTTTCCTCTAAGCGCCACTTCTGTGGAATCGGAATCAGGTACGCAACTCTGGGTAACTGCAGAGTTTGTTATCACATCTTCATGAAATGCAGAGTGTCAACGTCATACTGTACTCTACCATGCAGCGCAATCGTGCCGCAAGGCATCACATAACGGGTCTTCATGAACCCTTACGAGTCTCAATATCTGTGGTGGTTTTTAACGATCTATTTATTCGACTGGTACATTTTGATACATTTCTAAATAGGTCTTGACGCGCTTCACTGAACTATTGACGAATATATGCTTGTTGCAATTTAAAATATTGATGTTGGTACTCGTATATACCGAACAAATAATGCTATAAGGCTGACTCTCCGGCAATGTTATTTCCCTCTTTCAGTTATACAACCTTTTCATGAAACTCTTCATTTTTTGGAGCCCTGGTACGGAATTATTGTGGGTGGTCAAGATAAATGGGACATCTTGTATCATATAGACAATTGATTTTGAGTAAAGATTATATTTTTCATTGTATTTTTCAAAATGGACACTGTTAGTAAATAATACTCAAACTGCAAAATTTTGCCTGTATTACGTCGTCAGATTTTGTTAAACTTTGGATGGCTACAGGGGTGTTGAGAACTATCATCCAGTTTCTACTCGAATTTCCGCAGTCGATCGAGGTATATTGAGTTTAAAAAATCATAGCTGACCTTAAGTAAGATATAATCCGAGGTGAGGATGTGAACAAAAAAGAGCTTTAAGCATGGTTTATAATATCGCAGCGAAATGAGATCAAGGAGATGAAGTCGACGAAGATCGATAAGAGATGTTCGAGACTATGTAAATAAAGTATCGAACGTTGTCTCTTCCTTTTCTCTCGAATAAATTGAATGACTCTACTGGTCACTTATACATCTGATGGGGATGAATAATGAAAAATTCTGCCATATTATTTATTTATTCATAATATCGCCCAAGGAAATTACCAAATCATTTTGATAAATTACTATAAACAATTGTTTAGCGGAAATGTTGAGTATTGTACTCCTCTTTCTTACACCTTATCAATTAGTGCATCACGAGATAAAAAGAAAATAAACCAAATTTAGATACCTGTCTCATTGATACATTACAATACGAAGAATGTATATATTTCACAACAATAAACAGAACCACTGAAGGGGATATGGTGGACTCCTGACCACATCTATGTTAACGCCTTAGTATAACTCTACACTAAAACAAAAAAAAATTTTAGGGGCAAAAAATCTGTTTTTTTAATGCTTTTCAAGGCGAAATTTTGTTGTTAGTAAAAAAGAGATTGTGGTGCCCAATAACAGGTAGATTTACTAGTACGAAAGCTATTTACTGCTCACTAACATAATTCTTTATTTTAAAAAAAGTTTATTGGTTGCTATGAAATATTTATTTGGTGGCAACAGCATTCATGTTATCTAGAGTGAAACATTTTGCTGCGACTGCAAAACTACATCAGTTATATTCTGCGCATGCGCTCTGGCATATTCTAAGTGGCCACCTTCTGTCTGACCACGACGCCATATTTGTCTGTGTCCGGTTCCTTGCGCCAGGTCACGAACTAATTAATGAGGGATTTTCTTAAGTACTTATGAACGTATTATTACATATTTTAACATTCCTTTATTCCAAGTAAGTAAATGTTACACAAAGTGATACAAGAAAGTTAACTTTCCATGAGGTGAAGTGTGCAAGACTTTCCGTGTGTGCTACTTATTAGATTTATATTATAGACATGCTGAAGAGAACGCTTAAACTTCGAGAATGGTAGCCTAATGGAAACACGCTGAACTTGCAGTTGAGAGATCTACGGTTCGAATCCCGCTCATGAGGACTTTAGAATTTAATGTTTAGCTGTGGTTTTATCATACCTACCTACAGAAGACCACAATCCGCAAAACACCTTTGTGAACCTCACCAACCAGTATTGCTGCTATCACCGTAACATTTTCGCTGCGATTAACGAACACATTATTGCCTACAAACACAGTGAAATTATTGGTGACCATAAACGTAATTTTGTAGTATCCACTAAATACTGGAATTACAAAAAAATTTTGTTGGCACCACTAAATATTTTACCATGTCTATATCAACAAAATAAATTTCTGGTCGCCAGCAAAACGTTTTCGGTCACCACAAAACTGTTGTTTCTTTTACACTGTATGTCATGCAAAGGGTAGGCGTTAGGCTTGGGCCATTGCCAGATATGCCAATTCATCACAAGATCGTAACGCCTTAAGTGATAATCAACATTAAATGCCCAAGAACGCCAATGTACTTTTAAAATTTATAATAATGCCACAAATATAATTGGACGTACGGAATACAAACAGAAACAATTTTACGGAAAGTCATAATTGCATTGTTTGGCCACTACACACGCGTGCCTAGTACCGGGAAGAAAAACGTTTATTAAGAACNCATAATTGCATTGTTTGGCCACTACACACGCGTGCCTAGTACCGGGAAGAAAAACGTTTATTAAGAACTACTTACAGTCGTGTTATCGTATTATTATTCGCAGATGGTTCAGAGTTTAAAGTATGGAATACGTGAAAAAATGGCTGGAACATTGCCGTATTTTATGTAAACATTAAGATCCCTTACATGCCTCATCCTTGGCCAATCTCTGTGTTCGTTCTCTGAGCATCCTGAGAGCTTTAAATCACCATTGAGAGCACATGACGATTTACAACGTTAAGCATTGATTGACTTCTTCAAAACACTTGCCGTGAAACGGAAACGAAACCATTGTATCAGGCAAGCACTCGGCATACGTGATACGTCGTCTCTAACAGAGCTGGGGGGAAATATGTCAACTCTGCTTTGCACAATGACCAAAAACCTAGACTATTGATTTGCGAAATAATAATTACTTACACTCTGATATTATATGGAGTTATGGCGCAAGAGAACACACAGCGTATAAAAAACGTACCTGGGGAAATCCCAACCAAATGACAGTCTAAGATGTTGAGTTATTAGGAGGAATCCAATATTTAGAGGTGAAGAAGGGGAAGGAATGCTGTAAGTGTGTTATGGTGGTATAGAGACGCGCATAATGCTACATCACTGGTAATGAGATCTAGTTAAGCTCCTGGTGGTCGGAGCATATAAATTTGCTCTGCACCAGCCCCTCAGTAAAAATATAGCTGNCAAAATCAGTGCCGTGCAATTCTTGGTGTAAGTGTACACGATGGGAGTGGAAAGTATGACGCTTGAGAATGCGATGTGCAGTCGTTTGCGGAATGCCAATGTTGGTTTCAAGTTGGCATGTGATGACGTGAGGATTAACTGCTACAGCAGCGAGAACAGCAACCCCAGCAGGTTCATANTCAAGTTGGCATGTGATGACGTGAGGATTAACTGCTACAGCAGCGAGAACAGCAACCCCAGCAGGTTCATATGTGCAAGTTCTACGACGGTTGCGTTGCTGTGGGTTCAAATTGCCGACTAGACAAAGCTTCACAACGAGACAGAAAAACATCCATCTGTGCGCTGGGCGATGGGGTCTTGTCAGGGTATCGCTCTCGGTAGAGTTGCTTCGCCTGACTAGCATTACGCCGACCTTCAACAGAATGAAAGACGAGTGAGAACACCAAGCTATTTACAATGGTAATAACAGAAATGTGTGTGTGTGTTTCAGTACAACTCATTTGNACGAGTGAGAACACCAAGCTATTTACAATGGTAATAACAGAAATGTGTGTGTGTGTTTCAGTACAACTCATTTGAACGTACTACACTGTACTGTAAAATAATACGAACACGTTCATCCGCTAACTTACCTTCTCCATACAAGTGCAACATTTCTACCTTGTCGTTGTTGGAGTACCATTCCATTACGACAACTATCACCTTGCAGTGTAATGTATTTGACAGCACACGGATGACTGATTGAGTAGTCGTCACGTTATGTGTGTTCCTTTGTTTCCTCTAAGCGCCACTTCTGTGGAATCGGAATCAGGTACGCAACTCTGGGTAACTGCAGAGTTTGTTATCACATCTTCATGAAATGCAGAGTGTCAACGTCATACTGTACTCTACCATGCAGCGCAATCGTGCCGCAAGGCATCACATAACGGGTCTTCATGAACCCTTACGAGTCTCAATATCTGTGGTGGTTTTTAACGATCTATTTATTCGACTGGTACATTTTGATACATTTCTAAATAGGTCTTGACGCGCTTCACTGAACTATTGACGAATATATGCTTGTTGCGATTTAAAATATTGATGTTGGTACTCGTATATACCGAACAAATAATGCTATAAGGCTGACTCTCCGGCAATGTTATTTCCCTCTTTCAGTTATACAACCTTTTCATGAAACTCTTCNAATAATGCTATAAGGCTGACTCTCCGGCAATGTTATTTCCCTCTTTCAGTTATACAACCTTTTCATGAAACTCTTCTTCTTTTGGAGCTCTGGTACGGAATTATTGTGGGTGGTCAAGATAAATGGGACATCCTGTATCGTATAGACAATTTATTTTGTGTAAAGATTATATTTTTCATTGCATTTTTCAAAATGGACACTGTTATTAAATAATACTCAAACTGCAAAATTTTGTCTGTATCACGTCGTCAGATTTTGTTAAACTTTGGATGGCTACAGGGGTGTTGAATACTATCATCCAGTTTCTACTCGAGTTTCCGCAGTCGATCGAGGTATATTGAGTTTAAAAAAGGATAGCTGACCTTAAGTAAGATATAATCCGAGGTGAGGATGTGAACAAAAAAGAGCTTTAAGCATGGCTTTTAATATCGCAGAGAAATGAGATCAAGGAGATGAAGTCGACGAAGATCGATAAGAGATATTCGAGACTATGTAAATAAAGTATCGAACGTTGTCTCTTCCTTTTCTCTCGAATAAATTGAATGACTCTACTGGTNCTATGTAAATAAAGTATCGAACGTTGTCTCTTCCTTTTCTCTCGAATAAATTGAATGACTCTACTGGTCACTTATATATCTGATGGGGATGAATAATGAAAAATTCTGCCATCTTATTTATTTATTCATCACATCGCCCAAGGAAATTACCTAATCATTTTGATAAATTACTATAAAAAATTGTTTAGCGGAAATGTTGAGTACTGTACTCCTCTTCCTTACACCTTATCAATTAGTGCATCACGAGATAAAAAAAAAATAAACCAAATTTAGGTACCTGTCGCATTGATACATTGCAATACGAAGAAAGTCTATATTTCACAATAGTAAACAGAACCACTGAAGGGGATATGGTGGTCTCCTGGCCACTTCTATATTAACGCCTTAGTATAACTCTACACTGAAACAAAAAAATTTGTTAGTGGCAAAAATTTGTTTTTTTTTTATGCTCTCCAAGGCCAAATTTTGTAGTTGGTAAAAAAAGAGATTGTGGTGCCTAATAACAGGTAGATTTACTAATATGAAAGCTATTTACTGCTCACTAACATATTTGTTTATTGAAAAAAAAGTTTATTGGCTGCTACGAAATATTTATTTGGCAGCAACAGCATTCATGTTATCTACAGTGAAACATTTTGCTGTGACTGCAAAACTACATCAGTTATATTCTGCGTATGCGCTATGGCATATCCCAAGTGGCCGCCTTCTGTCTGACCACGACGCCATATTTGTCTGTGTCCGGTTCCTTGCGTCAGGTTACAAACTAATTAATGAGGGATTTTCTTAAGTACTTATGAACATATTATAACATATTATAACATTCCTTTATTCCAAGAAAGTAAATGTTACACTAAGTGATTCAAGAAGGTTAATTTTCCATGAGGTGAAGTGTGCAAGACTTTCCGTGTGTGCAACATATTAGATGTATGTTATAGACATGCTGAAGACAACGCTTAAATTTCAAGAAAGGTAGTCTAATGGAAACACGCTAAACTAGCAGTTGAGAGATCTATGGTTCAAATCCCGCTCATGAGGACTTTGCATTTAGTGTACAGCTTCTGTTAGATCATGCCTACCTACAAAAGACCACAATCCGCAAAACACCTTTGTGAACCATACTAACCAGTATTGCTGCTATCACCGTAACATTTTCGCTGCGATTAACGAACACATTATTGCCTACAAACACAGAGAAATTATTGGTGACCAGAAACGTAATTTTGTAGTTCCCACTAAATACTAGAACGACAAAAAAGTTTTGTTGGCACCAATACATATTTTACTATGTCTATATCAACAAAATAAATTTGTGGTCGCCAGCAAAACGTTTTTGGTCACCACAAAACTGTTGTTTCATTTCCACTGTATGTCATGCAAAGGGTAGGCGTTAGACTTGGGCCATTGCCAGATATGCCAATTCATCACAAGATCGTGACGCATTAAGTGATCATCAATATTTAATACCCAAGAACGCCACTGTACTTTTAAAATTTATAATAATGCCACAAATATAATTGGACGTACGGAATACAAACAGAAACAATTTTACGGANCTTTTAAAATTTATAATAATGCCACAAATATAATTGGACGTACGGAATACAAACAGAAACAATTTTACGGAAAGTCCTAATTGCATTGTTTGGCCACTACACACGCGTGCCTACTACCGGGAAGAAAGACGTTTATTAAGAACTACTTACAGTCGTGTTATCGTGTTGTTATTTGCAGATGGTTCAGAGTTTAAAGTCTGTAATACGTGCCAAAATGGCTGGAACATTGACGTATTTTATGTAAACATTAAGATCTCTTACATGCCTCATCCTTGGCCAATCTCTGCGTTCGTTCTCTAAGCATCCTGAGAGCTTTAAATCATCATTGAGAGCACATGACGATTTACAACATTAAGCGTTGATTGAATTCTTCAAAACACTTGCCGTGAAACCGTGAAACGGAAACGAAACCATTATATCAGGCAAGCACTCGACATACGTGATAGGTCGTCTCGAACAGAGCTGGGGGGAAATATGTCAACTCTGCTTTGCACAAGGAAAACCAAAAACCTAGACCATTTATTTGCGAAATAATAATTACCTACACTCTGATATTATATGGAGTTATGGTGCAAGAGAAGACACAGCGTATAAAAAAACGTACCTGGGGAACTCCCAATGAAATGACAGTCTAAGATGTTGAGTTATTAGGAGGAATCCAATATTTAGGAGTGAAGAAGGGGAAGGAATGCTGTAAGTGTTTTATGGTGGTATAGAGACGCGCATAAAGCTACATCACTGGTAATGAGATCTAGTTAAGCTCCTGGTGGTCGGAGCATATAAATATTCTCTGCACCAGCCCTCTATAAAAGTATAGTTGCAATAAGATTTAATTTTTATACTTCCCCATTTGAAGAGAATCTCGGTTATTGATAATGATCGAAAACCCATATTAATTTTGCCAATGAAGGATTTCCAAAAATGTTTTCCTGTTAGTGAGGACAGAAGATGGAAAATAGAAGGTCAAATGATGGCGA
>NQII01000606.1:63694-152188 GCA_002778355.1 Clitarchus hookeri | reverse complement strand
ATAACGTGTTGAGAGCGGGACACGTGCAGTTTTAGATGACGCTGCTGGCAGATGCGGGATGCCGGGCGCTTATCTTAGGAGAAGGGGGCGATAGGCCTGCACATAAATACTAGTGGCGTCTATCGCCTCAAGAAGACAAAGTAACCAACCGTCGAAGAAGACGCATCGGGCGTGAGAAGACGAATCAGGCGTGAAGTATTTCACCCACACCGGCAAGCACCCGCGTCCGTTAATTCTTTTCACATCATTTCTTTTCAACTTAACCTAAAGTCTATCAACTTATTTCCGCCGGTGTGGGGGGTCGTTAGGGTGCCAGGAGGGAACGAACATCCCTCCTGCCTTCGTAACTTAGTCTTGCGATGCAAGTTTTGAGACATTAATAAACGGTAAACCACTGTGGCGCTGGTCTGTACTTGTATATTCATCTCTGAACGGTTCGTACTCTGCATACCGAAACTCCGTCTATGAACTGTGTCATCCAAATTATAAATAAAGAATAGAACAAAATACTATGGAACTTTATTTCTTCCTTAAGTAACTAGCGTTCAATTAACTGAGTCTCGTGTTTCTCTACCTTCTGATATAGTCGAGGGCAAGCCGTGGCAACGTAAACAGTCGACAGTAACAAGTGCCGAACGTTGCAAGATGGCGCCCGCCTAACTGTGAGGCTGTAATCTAAATATTAGCTTAACGAGAATAAAGGTGGAACTTTACAATATGGCGCCCAACGGCGAGGCTGCATTATTTTAAAGAACGAGTTAACGAACGCACTGCCCGGGAACTTTACAATGTGTTCAAAAGGCCTAACTTCGCTTCTACATTTTAGCCTATTACATCCTATTTCGTAGTGATATAAAATAATAGCCTGGAAAAAAATATTACACTGCTAGAAAACTACTTAATAAACTAATAAAAAAACCAATAGGTGTTTAAATTTATATATCTTTACGTAAGAATATCAACATTGGACATATTTATTACGTTAGACAACAGCTCTAAATAATTTTCCATATTATTAAACATTCATGAAGAATGGCTTTTTTTTTGTTTAAATTTCCTACGAGATTCGCCCAAATTTTAGTTTTAAATGTTAAGACCAAATTGAAAGTGAAAATATCGTGAAGTTTAACCCTTACCGTAGGTAGGCCTAAATCAAGAGTCGGATTTCGATGTAATTGCAAAATGACATTTTTGTGATTTTAATTCAAAATAATAAGCTGATAACAACCTTTTCTTTAAATTTTTTTTTTATTTGCACAAATCAAGATTTTAAATTAAACTTCTCATATTTACCCTTAAAAATATTTTTTTTTTCAATGAATTGGCATTTTTATCACGTTACTATCGGTATCACATTACGAAACTATAAATTATTCTCAAAATCTAGAGAATTAATTTAGGCTCCTGATTAACTTTAAAAATGAGGGGAAATCCTTTGCACCCTACCAACTCACCGGAACGTTCTATGACAGGCAGAGCCATGCAATTTTTCTGAACCCGCGGTAACTTATTTTGCATTTCGTTTACTCTTAAAAGCCACAAACGGTAGCGGTCTCAAGCGGCGAGTTGCAGGAAGTGTTCCGACACAAACTCGTAAAACCATCGCAATAAAAACGAGCCACGAACATCAAAGCTTTTATTTCGTAGAATAAATTCACCGAACTTGAACTTCGAGTACCGAAGAGCTCGAATCGAAGTCGCGATACATCACGACATCCTTCAGCTCTAGTATCAGTAGTAAGATATCCCAACGGGTGAATTTTCAATTTCCGTTATTCATTTCAATCATTTTTTCCTTGAATCCACACTGTAGTTTTTTTCTGTAGGATACCTTTCACGTTAGCTCTATAAATTTGTATAGATTTTTTTTTTTGTGATGGCTGCAAATATTACCTAGCTATACTATACCTCGTGAAGGAGGTTGAGTCTACGATCCTGGAAGCAGGATATTACATGTCTAGAAGCAAGATGGACGTCCCAAGGGAGGAAAAGGATTTGTAGCAGCCCAGGGTACATTTATTTGCTTTCCGAGGACCTATCTTGAGTTTGAAGATACACTCGCTGTAACTACAAACATTCGAGTAATTTTTTACATTCACATGGCTTCACAAATATGTACCAGACATTCAAGAAGGGATCATGTTCTGCCACCTTTAGTAATATGTTAACAGATATTAAAATTGTGTCATCTGCGACGTATTTTTATGTAAATTTTCCCTGAATACAGTGAAAACGACTACACATTATCATTGCTAGTGCCAGCAACTTACGTTGCACGTGATAATTTCATTTGAATATAAGTAAATCCAGGCGTTTGTGTTATTTTTCTGTACATCCTTTACTTCAACCGTTTCTAAATTCTGAGCACTCTTATTTTAATGTATTATGCGAGTTCATCAGTTAGAACGAATCACGTTTCTAAATATCCATATTTTATAAATTTCTGAAATTTTTTTTTTTTTAATAATACGTGTAATTGAAAATTTAACACGAATTTTCTTGGCAATAAATTCTACATAGAGCACTGAAATATCGTCGCATAGAAGATTGATGTTTGTCATACGAGATCTCTTGAACTATAACTAAAGTTTGAAGGAGTTTGCACATTTTTCCAGATAATTTGAAAGTTATCTAATGACAAATAACTTTCTTGTACGTAGAGCAGCACTGAAAACTTTCTGATGTGGTGTGTCTTAGAAAACTCGAAGTAGAGTGTGCATTCTTTTGATAGTATACCACGCAAAATAAATCATACAAACTAGCGGAGATATTTCAACAAAGACATAAACGATGAAAACTCGTTTGTGCAGAGAAGTGTGAAGTATGAATAGTAAAAATAATAATAGTATTTAAATGTTATATTTTCAGACCAAAAAATACTTTCATTCCTTCACGCCATTTTGCGGCTTAGATTTTTCGTAATTAACGTTTTGTCAAAGTACTGACAGATAATGGAAACTAAGCGAACCTGCTTCGCTCTGTATGCTTGAGAAAGCACTAACATAAAAATACGTTTTATTACTTGTGATAATTTTATATAATAGCGATTGTTATAGTGTAAAACCATAATGGTTTACTTTTGAAAGGACACTGGAAAGTTCGAAATGCAGTAGGTCCTTTTTAAAACATACAGTTCAACCATACACGATGCTAATTTATAAGTATTGGATCTTATCAGCACATGAAAAGGCACGACATTGTAAGATAAATAATTAAAATAATACTGTGTAAAATATTAATAGATGCTTTATATATAAATAAATGTTTCATCGGATTTATCAATAAATCAACATAATTGAAAATAGTATTAAATAAGCTTATTTCTTAATGAATTAGTGAGGTACCCGTAAATTTTAAAATAATAGTGAAATGTACTCCTTAGCTAGTTTCTGATGACATGGCTTCTTGTTGTTCATGGTGCTGTCAAATAAATGTATTTACTACTTAAAAAATTCCATGATATTCGGCATTTCGAGCTTACAACTCCAGCAATAAGAGGTAACAATCACAGTAAGTTTTCTTTTAAATTATTTTTAAAACAAGTTATTCACGACTTTTTTTATTTGTCCGTTGAACCGTAACGCTTTCATTCAAAATTTCACATGGAATTTTCTGTCTCTAGTAACTACGCAATGTATGCAACTCATACGACACTAGCGAACAACTAATGTTATGCTTACCACCAACAGTACTAGATCTGTTATATATGATTGTGTATTTCTTGCTAAATACGAGTCAGGTATGTTTCTTTTTATAGAGTGTTGAATATCAATCACCTAGGCAGGTGCCAGTTGGATATATGCATTACACGCAGTGGTTTTTATCAAAAGCCAAAATAAAAACTTTTCGGTAAACCGTGATTTAACTGCAGCCATGACATTTTTAACCACGTGTATTTTAATATGATTATTTTAGGCTATNCATCAAAAGCCAAAATAAAAACTTTTCGGTAAACCGTGATATAACTGCAGCCATGACTTTTTTTAACCACGTGTATTTTAATATGATTATTTTAGGCTAATTAAAAAATAAGCGTTGGCGTTTCCAAATAAATAAAATAGAAATCTGTAAACTCCCACAAAAACACAGAAATGGGTGCCTTTGCAGCACTTAGAAATAATGTAATGATGTCAACAGATGTACTAAAATAAATGGCGAATATTTGAGTCACCGCAATTTACAAAGTACTGTTTTAATTTGTTTAATAGCCGTTCAAAAAACCCTTTCCGTAATTCAGGCTTTTACGACAGAAGCTTTGTGCCAATTTGAAGATTACTTTTTAGATTGCTTTTCTCTGGTCCAATCGATACAAATGGATAATAATAAATTTCTGACAATGGGACAGCCTTCCCGAAGCTTAACGAACGTTTAAAAATAGCAAACAAAGGAGAAAATATTGTCAAGTTACATAGATTAGAGTCGAGTGTTTGTCGTAACGCGCGCATTTAAACGATTAATCAGTCGCCTGTTTTATTTAAATTTAAATAATCAATGTTGTGCCTGTCTCATTGAGAAAAACGACAAAAAAAAAACACCTTGTTTCCCTACATGTAAAAGGTAGATTTGGCTTTAGTAGTGAAACGTAAAAAAGCAATCAGTTTATTAGAGTTTGTATTTGAGATGCGTAATTCTTAAGAAGGGATCATAAATGACAAAAATTACTAATCGGTCTTGTACAATTATTGCAGTTTTATTTCAGAAATTTTCACAGTCAATCTTTAAGAAAATCCAAGCCCGTAAGTGAATTATCTTCAAGTGAGCAATAACTGGGGAACTTCCGTAAAATTAAGAGGTGATTAAGAAAACTATTTACGAGTAACATTGCACTTAGTGGTAACTGAACACTTTTTTCATATTTTCCTTATTTATACTTAGGGTCTCGTTGTCAGTGAGGTAATATCAGACGGAGCAGGGAATTTAGAGGGAATATGGGATAGAGTGCGCATGCCATTTGCGTAGTTATCACTCTTCGTGTTCCAAATTTGGTCTGCTTTTTTCGCCAATACCACTAATCATAAAACAACGTCACTAAGAATTGAGGTTATAACATTGTTTATAGAAGAAATTGCTTTGTGAATTGTGTACAGTATCTCTGACCTAGATTTAATTAAACTAGAATATATTTAAGTTAGTCGAAGTATTATTCATGTTTTGTAAATTTTGGGTCTCTTGAAAATTCTAACGTTATGAAACACGTATTCATTACTGTTGACTAAAGGCTGTACACAGTAAACTGAGCACAGTTTAAAGCTCGGCTAAAGGCCTACTTGCATGTACAGTGTATATTGTTGCAGTGTATAAAAATTTAGCATTGCCATGGGCCTGGTCACGCTCAAAGGAAACTAAAATGATCAGAAAAGCAAATACTTAGAAAATTTGGTAACTCTTACAACACTTACGTGCACTAAAAACACATAAAGCAAAATAAATCATGTCAGTGGTTTCAACGTTAATACACTGAACTACTTATCCTCTGTCGGTGCCAACTCTACTTGGCGTATGTCAGTCGGTTTGAGCGTTCAATTACGTGCAGGTAACGACAGCGACTTTTTTTTCAAAGTTTGATTTCTAAAGTGCTTAGTTTATCGTGAACACTCATGTATAGCCTTGATAGGTGTGTTTTAGATGGGCGAGTCAACGTTGGTTGCATGCGTAAATGATGAAAATCGGTCTACCTTGTCTTGAGTCTACGGCGGGAACTAGCTACAGTGTGTGACGGGATTAACAAGGAGTAATTTTTGAAGGGGAAAAAACATGCAAAAACCTAGCCATGTTTGCTGTACTGTCAATGAAAGCCAAGTCCTCCCGAACGTCTAACTAGTACGTTAATACAGAGCAAACTCACATTCGATTCAGTTGAATTTTATTTTATACACATGCATGCGATGCTTGCCGTAATAGTAAACGATTTAGGTAGACTGCATTTTACGTGTTCATGTAATCGACTCGTTTAAAAAATGTGATCGATTACTCTATTTATTTTTCCTTTGTTGATAAAGTCATTGTTGTCTGGCAAACACAATTTTAGGTACCATACACAAAATTAAAAAAAAATTATTTGTATAACTTCTTAGTGAAGTAAAACATTTTGTAACGGTTTANGTGTGTGACGGGATTAACAAGGAGTAATTTTTGAAGGGGAAAAAACATGCAAAAACCTAGCCATGTTTGCTGTACTGGCAATGAAAGCCAAGTCCTCCCGAACGTCTAACTAGTACGTTAATACAGAGCAAACTCACATTCGATTCAGTTGAATTTTATTTTATACACATGCATGCGATGCTTGCCGTAATAGTAAACGATTTATGTAGACTGCATTTTACGTGTTCATGTAATCGACTCGTTTAAAAAATGTGATCGATTACTCTATTTATTTTTCTTTTGTTGATAAAGTCATTGTTGTCTGGCAAACACAATTTTAGGTACCATACACAAAATTAAAAAAAAATTATTTGTATAACTTCTTAGTGAAGTAAAACATTTTGTAACGGTTTATCTTTGTATACCAACGTAGTTTCGACTACTAATAATCCGTATAATTCGCTGAGCTGGCAAGTGCGTAGCATACACGTGCATGTTCACAAATGCTCAACTAACCGCGAAAAATATCTAAAACTAAAGCGGTCAATTGTACACTACCGTAAGTGAACCTGAAACAAAATCTTGCTCGTAAGTTAATACTTTCAACGATAATTTTCACTTAAGTAGCTAAAACATGAAACAAATCCCAAAGAAATTTTGGTGTCATTGTGTTTCCATCCTCTGAGTTTGTGGATGCGTATTTGATTGAGTTTCCATCCTCTGAGTTTGTTCATGCGTATTTGATTGTTTTTCCATCCTCGGAGATTGTATTTATTTCTATTACTCGGTCGAAGGGCCAATTGACTACGAATCATTGTCTTCGGATGTCAATAACAACTCGAGAATTCATTAGTAAACTTGGTACACTTCTTAAACGGTTTAAATAAAATTTCAAAAAAAAAAAATATTTATGTCATTTGTTTTTTTTATGAAACGTTTGGCTAAAATTAACTTTGTTTATGGAACAAATTCACAAAACCTGGAGAATAATTGAGAACTATGTTACATTCGAGATAAAATTTTTGGGAAGGGCAACACGATGATACATATACTGAAATTTTAGTATCATGGGGGTGCGAGGTTTTAAAATTTTAAAAGCTTGGGTTATTTTAATGCAAGGAAACTACTAATAGAAAACTGCTGTTCTGTTAAACGCTTTAAACACTACATATATTGTTCGGTTCTTGCGAAATTTGCGTCTAGTGTTAGAAGAAACTGCTATGGAAGTTCACTGAAAAATGTGTAGTCATTTTATGAGAGCTACAATTGACGCGGCGAGTAAATTCCTTGTGACTACCACCTTTGTGTATTATGTGTTTTTGAGTGTTACATGTTAGTGTTTTTCTTGCGATAAGGGAGACAGTGTTTTAGTGGGAATTTTCGAAACTCTGCAAAAATCATTACGGCTTTAATAAAAACTGCAATATATATTTAATTCTGTAAAGTTCAACCGAAATTAAATAAGTACGTGCGTAAATAAAAACGTTGTTACATGAATACGTTAGCCCTGATTCGACTTACAAATGTTGCGGAAAAGAAGATTTAATTCATTTGAAAATAATTCCAACTCATTGTCTGCTGTATGACGGGCTTGGCAAATACAGTGCATCTTCTACTAGCAGCCCAATCAATAATGACTACGACACGCCAAAATTCGCTCTACGCTTGCATTTCAGGACGAAGCATTTAACCACTCACTGATGCTTTTTCGGTACGATGGGGAGAAAATTAAATTAATGTCTGACAGTTCAATGATTATCTCAGTCTGCGGTATGAACAAACATATTTGTATTCCTGTGGCATGTGAAGGGTAGATCAGAGAGTAAAGGCATTATCGTCTACATGCCAGGTTAATAAGAACCCAGGTCAAAATGCTGTGAAATGATTCTTTATGCAAAATAGGAAAGTAGGTAGTTCTTAAGGTCTTNTATATTTAATTCTGTAAAGTTCAACCGAAATTAAATAAGTACGTGCGTAAATAAAAACGTTGTTACATGAATACGTTAGCCCTGATTCGACTTACAAATGTTGCGGAAAAGAAGATTTAATTCATTTGAAAATAATTCCAACTCATTGTCTGCTGTATGACGGGCTTGGCAAATACAGTGCATCTTCTACTAGCAGCCCAATCAATAATGACTACGACACGCCAAAATTCGCTCTACGCTTGCATTTCAGGACGAAGCATTTAACCACTCACTGATGCTTTTTCGGTACGATGGGGAGAAAATTAAATTAAAGTCTGACAGTTCAATGATTATCTCAGTCTGCGGTATGAACAAACATATTTGTATTCCTGTGGCATGTGAAGGGTAGATCACAGAGTAAAGGCATTATCGTCTACATGCCAGGTTAATAAGAACCCAGGTCAAAATGCTGTGAAATGATTCTTTATGCAAAATAGGAAAGTAGGTAGTTCTTAAGGTCTTTTCTACAGCGAGATCTTCAGAGACGGATATTGGAGTTGAAACAAGTTGGAACAAGGAAGGAAATAAACTACGGATTAGTTAAGGAACAGCTTAAGCATTCACCTGGAACTATTTCGAAAAACCATGTTAAACCGAAATTAGGATGATCGGAACGAGAATCGAACCTGGAATCTCTCGATTGCAGTCTAGCGAGTTACCACTGCGTCTCTACGATTGGTGTTAAATGAAAATATTTTATTATACGACGTATGACCTACAGTCATTGAACAGATTCTTAAACTAATATTTAAAAACTACTTTTAACTGTTTTACATATAAGAACTAATTCCTCTATAAAGTTTTTTTATAGGCACAGATTTATTGGGTAACATCGCCCCATGGTATCTGTCTACAAAACACCTTCAGCTGTAGCTACGTAGTTTAAATGGGGAATTAGTGATAAAGAAATCCCTTCTCAATGCATCGATTTTATATATAACTCTTTCAAACAAAAAAAAATTAACAACACTCTCGGAAAATACTGCCAAGTTAAGAAATTTAAAAAAAAATTGTTGATTTATATTTTTTTTGTAAAATATAATTATAATGTTAGATTTTAGAAAAAAATGTGTTAAACATAACAGTTGGCAATATTTATTAACGTGCTAGTATCCCTTAAGAAAATTCAGGTAGATTACATTTTGTTTGAATCAGTGTCTTTGAAATTGATGCATTGAGAAGGGATTTCTTTAACGTTGATTCTCCATTTACACTCTGGGGATACCAGCTTGGTAGGTGGCGTCCGTGAGTGCATTGCACCGTATTATTATCATACGAAACCTTAGAACTTTAGGCTCTAGTCCATTCATTGCGACTCACAGCACTCCCAACACTTCTGAAGCCCTGTTGAAGTTTTGCTACTAGGGTATTCCTCCGCCCCAGGCAAACAACGCTTAACCGAGACTAGAAAATTACACCAATGGGAAAAAGCACCGCATTCGTGCGCACTCAGTGTAACAATATTTTTGAATAAGAACTATTGCCAACACGCCTATTTTATACCTGTGTTATCCATATTAAGAATAAACTAATTATTATAATATATAGATGAAATAAAAGTAAAGTTGAAATTAACTAAACAATAAGGTACTTTTATGTTAACACACGTACAAAATGTTTGTGATACATTACATATTTATAAAATAACTAAACACGTACGTGGGGTTATTTTTCATCAAAGGTTTGATTCAAAAAGTGTGAAGAGACCGCGAAGAAACTATAGATATAATTTTTAGTGACTTATATAAATCATCACGTTTAAATTAACGAAAATTGTCGTAATGCAACACTCTCGGGCGAATGGTTCACGAGAAAAACAGCCTGCGATTTGTTGAACTTTCCAAGTAGCATTTTATTTTTGTAGGAAAAGGGAATAATGTTCTACCCAATACATTGTCACAAATCTTATATATGACTTCAAGAAACCAATATTCTGTTTAGGATTTGCTGTTTTATGACAATAAGCATAACTAATATTATAAATGCGAAAGTGTGTTTGTTTTCTTGTTTGTCCTTCTTTCACGTCGCAACGGAGCAACGGATCGACGTGATTTTTTGTACAGAGATAGTTGGAGGGCCGGGAAGTGACATAGGCTACTTTTTATCCCGAAAAAATATCTCATTCCCTCAGGAAATTTTTTTTAGTAAAAATAGCGCTCGGGGTACAATGCTGCGTCAATGTAAGTTGTTAGTGTGGGACGAAAGCACAATGTCACACAAAAAAGCGATAGAGGCCCTAAACCGAACTCTACAGGATATACGAAACAATACAGACATTATGGGAGGAATGGTTGTATTACTGGCTGGTGACTTCCGCCAAACTCTACCGGTGATTCAGAGGGGCACACCTTCAGATGAAATCAAAGCCTGTCTCAAGTCGTCAAGCTTATGGGCAAATATCAAGAAATTCAGCTTGACGGCAAATATGAGAGTGTACTTCTACAATGACGTTGATACAGGACATTATGCTGATGCACTATTAAAAATTGGAGATGGGTGGTTAGAAACGGATGCCGAGGGCTGAGCGTCACTAACGGGGTATTTTAGTAATTTGGTGCAGAGTGATATGGAACTGATTGCTAGCGTTTACACAGATCTACAAAGAAATATAAATGACGACCAAAGGCTATGTAAAAGAGCGATTCTAGCACAAAAAAAAAATGACATCGTTAGTGCTCTGTTCTGTGTTTATGATCAGTGTCTGTCTACTAACAAATGCCGTTATTTCTCCCTATAAGTTTGTTATTATATCCACGCGAGCAACATTCAATGACGAAGTTTTTCACCTTGCACTCATTGAAATTGATACAAGTGCAGATATGGTCAGGAAAAAGTATAAAAAGCATGAACTTTATTTTTAAAAAAACCTAAACAATAATTCTGCAGTCCACGCGAGCGGAGCCGCGGGTACAGTTAGTTTACTATTTACTAGTAATTGTTAAATAGTAGTTGGATATTTGGATNAAAAAAAACCTAAACAATAATTTTGCAGTCCACGCGAGCGGAGCCGCGGGTACAGTTAGTTTACTATTTACTAGTAATTGTTAAATAGTAGTTGGATATTTGGATTTTCAGGGGTACTTACCTCCATAACCAATTATTTGAAGCTATAAGTAGTATTGTTATTCCTTTTAAATTTGCTTAAAAAATGATTTCATAGCTTTTCTACGTGTAGTAAAGAAGTGTTTCTTGTATATATAATATTTAACAAAATGATTACATTAAGTATCATCATACAAATACGTTAATTTGAAGGTATTTTGATATTATTGAGCACAGTGGTTTTTCCTTGTTTCAAATTGTACTGAGTAAATACGCAAATCCTTAATTGTTTTATGTNCACAGTGGTTTTTCCTTGTTTCAAATTGTACTGAGTAAATACGCAAATCCTTAATTGTTTTATGTAATGGGGTTTTTAAAATGATGAGAAATTGGTATGATAATAATTATACTGACATGCTACAAGAGGACGCCCACTAAGCTGGGGTNTTTTTAAAATGATGAGAAATTGGTATGATAATAATTATACTGACATGCTACAAGAGGACGCCCACTAAGCTGGGGTTTTAAAAACACTATTAGACGCGAAAAGCCTACATTTTTAACAACTTCTCTCATTGCATTAATGGAAATGAGATCGTGGGTAACATACTTGTGGACAAATCGAGAAAAAATTTTACTTTTTACAACCCTACCCAAGATTCTCTAGTAATTTTTTTTTTATCAGATTGGAAATAATTTCCCATTTCTTGGAAACAAATAAAAATTTTCTCTTCGTAACACATTCTGTGTATCGTACACGAGGCTGTTAGAAAAGTTGGTGTGTGTCCCTTACAATGATCGAACCTGTGAATTTTAACTCACAACACGGACAAGGCAACCTGGCAACGAACGTTTTCCTATCTGGAAAATTCTTTCGCGTGGAACTGAACCGATAAAAATCGTTTATTCATGAAACACGTTCACATTGTTATGACAGTTGGCAGACAGTCTAGTACGGTGATGTCAAGAAGGGAGACGCAAATTGTGCCATAGAAATCTACACTGTGCATTTATGCTTCTGTTTACCGTCGACTCTTTTTGTTTTATTTATTATAGTTCGTGCAATGGCGCGAATAATGACCTGAATGTGAAATGAGAAAATTCGAATATTGCGACAAACAGTACCGCTGGACGTAGTTCGTTCAGTACTGCACACTGCTAAAAAAAAATTTTGAGTTTTCACTGTAAACCACACGGTTTTGCACAAAAAAAACTTAGATTACGAGATATAGATGATTATGATGGTTTTTGAAACACTAATATCCTCTCCCAGTGTGCGTCATATGTGTAATACATTGTTTAATTTTAATAAGCTTATAAACGACCCTTATTTTTTGTCGGATGGTAATTTACAAGGGCTTACTTCTATAAATGGCACTCGCATCTGTTGGTTGCCCGGGATTTGAACCTGCAAGATCGTAGACCGTAGACGCCTTAATCATCCAGTTATATTATATGTTTGTGAGAAGCATAACATTTAAACAAAAGTAATTAGCACGTTGCAATGAAATATTTCACTCTCGAAATCGGGAAATTATTATTGCTACTATTACGGAAACATGATCTGCTGATGTTGTTAGTACGGAAGAGAGAAACACGAATATTATTCTTATTAAGTAGCCTGCGGGGTATTATGCTCCAGATGCAAGGGGGCCGGCATCACACACGCCAGCAAAGCAACCAATCTGTGAAGGTTACATGTATTTCGCTCCGGGGGCCGAGGTAGTGTAGCGGTTAGACTACTCGCCACCTATCAAGGTGAATCTGGTTCGATTCCCGGCGGGGCCACCCCCGGATTTTCGCATTTGGGAATCGTGCCAGACGATGCCGCTGGTTGGTGGGTTTTCTCGGGGATCTCCGTTTCCCTCACCCTTGCATTCCGGCACTGCTTCATAATGCCTCGCTTCACACTCGTCGGCTTTCGAGACCTCACTGTTAAGAACCGCCCAAACCTCTTCACTCAATCACTCGCTTCGCACCTTGAGCCATGCGACTGAATATGAAGAATACTGTATTCATCAGGTCCAACTTCAAAAAACGTGTACCAACCTTGGGATTCAATTTAGACTCTAAATCTAATCCCAAGGTTGGTACACGTTTTATGAAGTTGGACCTGATGCATTATATCGTGGAAGAGCGAAGACATTACAGAATTTCTCCAGTTTTTTAGGACCGAGTGCCCACACATGGTAAATCTGTAATCACATACTTATGCTCGTGGCACCTTCGTGCAGGCAGACAAGTAACCAGGCAATATATCTTCCCTTCTCTACTTTGAGAGGCGAACATACTCACTTCTCCTCTCCCCCTCCTCCCAATCGTGGTATAATGTATTCACGGTAACTTGAAGATTTTCTGAAGCCCTGCTAAAGATCTACTTTCAGGGAGCCGATTATGTATCCTTCCGCAGTATGTATACAAANCCCTAGGGTGATTTTTCAAAGGTTCTTTTCAAAAGTATCGAAGATACTGTGAATGGATTATATGATTTATTCTCTTCAGGTTGAAAAGGAAACGAGATTCTTTATGTGAGAGTTCACTACAGCGAAAATTTCCTCTGCAAGTTGCGCTGGTGTTCCAAAGAGACCGCTTTTAAGATGGCGGAAAATAAAGAATTGATGTTAATTCATGTGTAAAAAATTGTGTTTNTTATGTGAGAGTTCACTACAGCGAAAATTTCCTCTGCAAGTTGCGCTGGTGTTCCAAAGAGACCGCTTTTAAGATGGCGGAAAATAAAGAATTGATGTTAATTCATGTGTAAAAAATTGTGTTTGGTCCCACCTGTAATAAATATTTGCCCCTTCCAAAATATCATGCGGACCTGCCGTTGCACAGTCATTTGGTGCGCCGCTGGTCTGGGGTGCGGGAGGTTCTGTGTTCTAATCCCAGGTATGGTATGGGTGTTAGTTTAAGTTAGGTCATGAGGTAGTTTGTAAGCCGTCACCTGATAGGTCTTCAGCCATAACACCGGGGGACGTTTATAAGCCCTTTACAATCCGATCCAAGATATCATGTACTAAATTAATTTTTAACTGTTATGTATGAAAGCCCTACAATGGCTTTTGCAAGCATAAATAGTAAAAATTATGCTGTGTTTGGCGTTTAGCTTTCTTAATTACTCATATCTTAGTTTAAAAAGTAGGTTAAGAATTTAAAGGCGGAATAAAGACAGCTGTCGTCGAAAGGAACTCCCGATTCAGTTGCCACATTAAAATAAACAGACTGTGTATTACAAGTCTTTGCTCAATCCATTTTCACAACAGAACAACAAACAACGTGAGGATGTATTAAGTAACATTCTTACTCTAGCGCGAAGAACAAGTTTATTATTTACGTGGGTTCAAACCATAATATAAAGCAGAATATTTTACCCAATTATGTTTATTTTATCAAAGTTGCAATCATCCCAATTGTGTACATATATAATGGAGGAAATTCAGAACGATCGGAACACCAGTGCTACCTATCGGCGAAAATTTCTATTTGCCGAACTGTTAGCTTTAAACTTCCCAACCTGAGTTAAAATACATCTCAGCCCTAGCATTCTAGGAAGAGACGCTAGATATGTTGCGAAGTTAATTTCCTTCCTGTACAAAGGCGCCAGGAGCGTAAGGAACCAATTACAAAACTACGTTTTGGCGGAAGCGTAAATTAACTCCAAAAATATGCGGGGAGTATTTGTAATATCTTCGATCTTCCTAAGAGTATTATTTAAAGCTCATTTGTGATTACTTCCAAAAGTTCTGAAACCTTGCTCAAGTTCTACTTTCGGGCTTACCACAAGTAAACAAAACGTTAACAATCCCGGAATAAAACGTCGTGGGTCAACGAACACACCGTATTTGTGCCCTTGGCAGGCAATCAAAACTAAATATCTTTGCAAAAAAAATTACATGTTCTTGCAATGTTTCATTCGTGAAAACAGAAATATGGTAATAAGAAACTTATTTTGCTAATAACGTAAAAACATTTCAATTTTATTTTGTGTAAGAACAATTTGTTAATAATTATTAACAACATGCTTTTTTATATCCGTTTTCAGTATATTCTGAATATAAAGCAAGTTTCATTTAACCTAAAAATAAGGTACTTTAAACGTAAATGGAAGTTTCTTTCTGAAACAAATAAACCTTATTCGCATAAATTGTTTTTTTCAAAAGCTAGGCACAAAATACGAGGCCTCCTTATCGCGCGTGTAGGTGAGTGAACTGAGTGAACAGATTTGGCCGTCTATCGACAACGAAGTCTCCAGAGCCGATGAGGGTGAAGCGACGTTCGGAGCAGCGCCGGAACGAAAGGACGGGGAAAACGGGAGATCCCCGAGAAAATCCCGTCCGGCAGGCTGCATCGTCCGGCACAATTCCCNTCTTCAGCCATAACACCGGGGGACGTTTATAAGCCCTTTACAATCCGATCCAAGATATCATGTACTAAATTAATTTTTAACTGTTATGTATGAAAGCCCTACAATGGCTTTTGCAAGCATAAATAGTAAAAATTATGCTGTGTTTGGCGTTTATCTTTCTTAATTACTCATATCTTAGTTTAAAAAGTAGGTTAAGAATTTAAAGGCGGAATAAANGTGTTTGGCGTTTATCTTTCTTAATTACTCATATCTTAGTTTAAAAAGTAGGTTAAGAATTTAAAGGCGGAATAAAAACAGCTGCCGTCAAAAGGAACTCCCGATTCAGTTGCCACATTAAAATAAACAGACTGTGTAACACTAGTCTTTGCTCAATCCATTTTCACAACAGAACAACAAACAACGTGAGGATGTATTAAGTAACATTGTTACTCTAGCGCGAAGAACAAGTTTATTATTTACGTGGGTTCAAACCATAATATAAAGCAGAATATTTTACCCAATTATGTTTATTTTATCAAAGTTGCAATCATCCCAATTGTTTACATACATAATGGAGGAAATTCAGAACGATCGGAACACCAGTGCTACCTATCGGCGAAAATTTCTATTTGCCGAACTGTTAGCTTTAAACTTCCCAACCTGAGTTAAAATACATCTCACCCCTAGCATTCTAGGAAGAGACGCTAGATATGTTGCGAAGTTAATTTCCTTCCTGTACAAAGGCGCCAGGAGCGTAAGGAACCAATTACAAAACTACGTTTTGGCGGAAGCGTAAATTAACTCCAAAAATATGCGGGGAGTATTTGTAATATCTTCGATCTTCCTAAGAGTATTATTTATAGCTCATTTGTGATTACTTCCAAAAGTTCTGAAACCTTGCTCAAGTTCTACTTTCGGGCTTACCACGTATAATGCCGCCACAAGTAAACAAAACGTTAACAAACCCGGAATAAAACGTCGTGGGTCAACGAACACACCGTATTTGTGCCCTTGGCAGGCAATCAAAACTAAATATTTTTGCAAAAAAAATTACATGTTCTTGCAATGTTTCATCCGTGAAAACAGAAATATGGTAATAAGAAACTTATTTTGCTAATAACGTAAAAACATTTCAATTTTTTTTGTTTAAGTACAATTTGATAATAATTATTAACAACATGCTTTTTTATATCCGTTTTCAGTATATTCTGAATATAAAGCAAGTTTCATTTAACCTAAAAATAAGGTAATTTAAACTTAAATGGAAGTTTCTTTCTGAAACAAATAAACCTTATTCGCATAAATTGTTTTTTTTAAAAGCTGGGCACAAAATACGAGGCCTCCTTATCGCGCGTGTAGGTGAGTGAACTGAGTGAACAGATTTGGCCGTCTATCGACAACGAAGTCTCCAGAGCCTATGAGGGTGAAGCGACGTTCGGAGCAGCGCCGAAACGAAAGGACGGGGAAAACGGGAGATCCCCGAGAAAATCCCGTCGGCAGGCTGCATCGTCCGGCACAATTCCCACGTGCCCAAAATCCGGTGGCGACCCCGCCGGGAGTCGAATACGGTTCGCCCACGTGGTAGGCGAGCGGTCTAACCACTGCACCACCGCGGCCCCTCCCGCGTGCGGAACCGTGTTCCGGTCTCCGGAGTGCGTCTCCCGGGCGGCGATCTGATTGGCCGGTTGCTGCAGGCCCCGGAGTGGCGTGCCGTGTAATCCGGGCCGCCGCAGATGGCGGCAGGGTGCATGCGCCCTCTCTCGCAGCTTACCGCGGCCGGGGAGTCTGTGGCAAGCGGGTCAGTTGCGGCGACAGCTGTCGCTACAAGACGGCGATCAGCCAAGCCGCTCCGACAATTCATGCTGGCGTGACGTACCCTGCTGCCTTCGCCACGGCTATGTTAACACTACTATAGTCCATACTGTATAAGAAGACCACTTTCCGACAGGTCTGTGAAAGTAGCGCCACTGTTCACATCTGACTACATCTGACTACGTATCCTTCCGCCATAAGCTGGTCCGTCAAGTCGGGGCAGTTTTTTTTTATCAACACGCTGTCACCTAATACACTTGCCATTTACTGTATGCTAATCAATTTTTAAGGTATTTTAATACTGACATCTGTCTAAAAAATAAGTAGGCTATACAAGTTAAAATTTCAAATGTTGCAAATAATTAAATATTTGCTAACTATTTTTGTAATTTGTCCGAGATAGTGAATTTGGGTTAACATTTGCGAGACGGTCTGTTTTACCTATTATCACACATTGGACGGTATAGCTAATTTATTCGAGTTGGAAATATGTGACGTGGAATAACGTTAGAATTGCTTAAAAACGATTCACGCGTATCTCACTTTCTACGGAAACAAGGAGATGGGTTTCGAGAGAACAATATGGCGTATAATTTACGTACACAAACGATTACCGGCCGAATATAAATTACTTTTCTCTAAATCGTTGTACATTAAATATGTTACTTTAAAAATTATGCAGAGCTCGTGGAAAAATATAACTATTGGCATCTGTTTGTAAAATCGTTATATTTCGCGCAGGAAAGCGGTTCATTTCTGGCTGGTATTACCTCGCATAATATCCGAGAGATGACGCGCATAGCACGTCACGGCAAAGTTTGAGCTGCTGTTTTTGGAAAACAGATAGCATATTTTTTAAAGTTGATTGTTCTTATATTACGGACTCGAAATATATTTCAAATTCGTGTCGTTTCGTCAAATTATTAGAAAAAATAATTCAACAACATTATGCAATATTTCTACATGCTTTTCGAATTAATGTCAAATACGTGTTGAAATCGAGGTTGGAGAGGGACGATACGACGTGAAAAAGCTTTCTGAAGTTAGCAGAACTTCAGAAAACTTTTCCGCGTCGTATCGTCCTATTGTACATTTTATTTTGAACACCTATACATAACTACATCATCACGAAGTTTAGTTTTTAACAGTTACAACCATGGTTTTGTGACCTTGTAAAATAAAATGTATTAAAAAATGTAAGAACTCTTTCTTATCAGCGTGTTTTCTGCTTTTGTGATGCGCATTGGCAGCGTACTCAGAATAGCCAACGTAATTTTAAGTTTTGTTCGTTCGTGCAATAGCTGATACAGGATTTTGTAAATGGCACATTGTTGATTTCGTATACGTCAAGTTGCCACTCACTGACTGCCAGAAAGTGGCCTTCTTATACCGTATGGACCATAGGTGCCTGGCGCTTGAATTGCGTTTCGCAGTGTTCAAAATACACGCATTTTTTAATGATACGAAACTATTAAACGTGCGTCTGATGCGATGATCAACGAAAATAAAATGCACTTGAAACGAGGTCACGGAGACTATTTTTCAAGACAGCACAAGCAGTATTTCCGAGTTCTTCAACATAGCTGTGAACTGCTTATTCCCACTGCCTTATCACAAAATGTACTAATCGGAAACACTCAACACTATTAGGGGTCGCAATTATCGCTCCCCTACTGCTGCGCCTCAAATGGCATATATACATAAGAGACTTAATGTCGGGTTTAAAGACTGCATCATCCTCGAGCAGGAAACTTCCTCAACAGAATAACTGTTATGGTTTTTTTTTAACGTAGTCTAGCACTAATATTATGTTATCAAATTTCTAGGACAAAATTTTTATTCTAGTTTCCTACAATAAACTGTGAATATAGTATTTTTGAGGTTTCTTCGCACTTTTTTTATCTAACCATTGAAAAATCACCTTATGTAAGACATGTTTTGTTATTTTTTAAATATCTCGTTTATCACAAGCGTTTTATACCTATGTTAACATATAAGAATCTTATTTTTTGTTAAATTGAAGTTTTACCTATATTCAGTTTATTAATTATACTATTTCATTTATAATAAAACATGAATAAAACAGTGAGAATATATCTGTGTTGGTAGTTAGTAAGAAATAGTTCTCATGCAAAATATTATTACATCTGAGTGTCCACGAATTCGGTGCGTTGTCCTTTGGTGTAGGTTTCTAAACTTAGTTAAGATTAGTTTGCACGAAGCGGAGGAATATCCTTGAAGTAGAACTTTAGCAGGGTTTCAGAAAAGTGTGAAGTAACCGTGAATGGATTATACAGTNCGGAGGAATATCCTTGAAGTAGAACTTTAGCAGGGTTTCAGAAAAGTGTGAAGTAACCGTGAATGGATTATACAGTGATTGACAAAAATAAAAACTTTTTTATATATTGTATAGTAATCAACCATTCGTAAAAATATATTTCATGTCCAACANGATTGACAAAAATAAAAACTTTTTTATATATTGTATAGTAATCAACCATTCGTAAAAATATATTTCATGTCCAACACAGCGTACCGTTATTTGCTTAGAGACCGTAAGCATGTTTTCTAAAAATGCTATTGTACAATTCAAATGAACCAAAAGGCTTACAGTGAACTTGCCATTGTTCNCGTAAGCATGTTTTCTAAAAATGCTATTGTACAATTCAAATGAACCAAAAGGCTTACAGTGAACTTGCCATTGTTCTAAATTACTGTTTACCGTTTACACTCTTTGAACTGCAGTAACAGAAAAACTTTTATAGTCATTGTGATGGTACTGCTTGTATTTGACGCTATAAGGACAACGTTGGGATAAAAATTGCCGCCATCATTAGCCAAACATCATCTGCAACGCTGTGGTACGTAACGATAGCAGCTGCGGTGTCAACGCNAAAATTGCCGCCATCATTAGCCAAACATCATCTGCAACGCTGTGGTACGTAACGATAGCAGCTGCGGTGTCAACGCGAGTGGATTCACAAGCGGACACAATCGCGTCTTTAGCGGCATCCAGCTTCCGTAGCTCTGTGGCGAGCACATTTTTCTATGCAGTTTCTCACAGATGAAAATCTAACGGCGTTAAATATGAAGATCCGGGCAAGATACTCATCACTTCCTTGTCGGCCTATCCACTCCCCAGCAAATGTTTCATCCATGAGCGACCGTGCGCATCGATGGTAATGCAGCGGTGCACCACCCTGCTGGAAAAGCAATCGTCAACTGGGTAGAGTTGGTGAACAGCTTGAACCATGTTTTCCTGAAACGTAGTACGGTTACTGTCACCTACCTGTCACCGTACTATCAAAGAAGAATGTCCCCACAAATGTTTGGGCAGACATACCGCAACACACTGTTAACCCAAGAATGCTGACTGCTTTCTCTACTGCAGAGTTGGGGATTTTCATAGGCCGAGTAAAATCAGTTGTTGTGGTTGACAGTTCCATTTAATTAATATATTACATTAACGGACTAAACAAATACGTCAGTAAATTATTCATTGTTGCTGANTTTTGTGCTTGACAGTTCCATTTAATTAATATATTACATTAACGGACTAAACAAATACGTCAGTAAATTATTCATTGTTGCTGAACATTATTCACAACCCGCTTACGGAATTCGACACGCCTATTTGGGTCGTCTTCATCCATAGCGTTAAGATATGTGGGAATGTAGTGCCTCCACTTTACTTTATTTACAATTACGATGTACACTCTACTGACATCTGACCAAGCGCAGCTTGCCTTATGGACCCAGACTTCCCTGGGGAACGTGTGAAAGTGTGCAACGCAGCCCTCGCACTTCGTCCGTTGTCGTTTTCTTTCTGCCACACCGCCCTTTCTTCACATCACACACATTTCTGTCTTTCTGAAATTTGTCACGTAATCGTGCCAGTGTTACTCGTGGCAGTGGTGTAGTATCGAATTCTGTCCGTTGTCCCTGCACCTCAATCATGTTCTCTCATTTCCAGTAACACTTTAAATCCACTTTCACTTTTCGAAATAAACCCTTGTGACTTTAACCATTATCTTTACAATTGCTGTGCAGCCATTGTTTTAACACATCGTCTTGTTATATCTGCAACTGATATATAAAACAACAAAATAAGGATTGTAAATATCTTAAATTCCATACTGTAATATTAAGTAGCCCGTAATTAAATGCTCTGGGTGTCAAGCAGTCCACGAATTTACTGACTGCGACAGTATATAAAAATGCGTATACTCTGTTGCTCAAATTATAAATTATAAATTAGTTGATGTCATAGACAGAAAATGTTTTCTCTCCTTTTTTTTTTTTTTTTTTGCTGCGGTGCACATCAGAGAAAGGGAAACAAAATGATCACGACTAAAACGTAAAACTCGGCAGCGAGAAACAGCAGCGCAATTTCATTTGTCCGACTCACGCAGCGGACTCGACCGCGCGCTACGGATCTGCGATCAGCCGCCGGAACGGAAGAGGAGGCACCGGAACGGAAGAGAAGGCACCGGAACGGAAGACAAGGCACCGGGAAGAAGATTAGTCAGTGCACGCGCCTCATTTCCCCTGGTTCGATCCGGAAGTGTAACCGCGCCTCATCCGCAGGGGAACTGGCAACAGGTAGAGCGGCCTTGTTCCTCGCGGGTAATGTGATTACCTGCAATATGATTAAATTATGCGGCGTCACCCCGCCTTTCGCTACGCCCGCTTCCCCTTTCCTCAACTTCCTGATAGGGCAGGAAAATTCGCTTTTCCCCCGTGCCTCCTGCAGGCACGCCATTTTCACGGTGAACGTAATCGGGATGGGGAGTTTGCGAGGAATTGGTTAGTGGCGAGGAGGTAGATTTCCACGGCTCTTCCGCTACTGAATACTGCAGTGGGAGATAAAGGTTCGCTCTGCAGCACTTTCCCCGTATCACGCACGCTGTTGTATTGAACCACGCGCCTGGTCGTATTTGAGATGCAACCCGTCTTACGAATCATTTATGCAGGTAGCATATACAAGGAACGTTTAGTGGTAACTGAAGGGGGTGACAACTACGAATTAATATTGCCCATTCACGGTTACTTCCAACTAATCTGTAGTCCTGCTAGAGTTATTTTTTCAGGATATTCCTCCGTCTCATGCAAATAAAGTATTTCCGATTCTACAAAATTACACCAAATGACCAACGCGTCATTTTTGTGGGGCTCTCAGTGTAATGATATATGGCATAAGAGCTATTACTTACTAAGCATTGCCAACACATCTATTTTCCCACTGTTTTAATTAATATGAATTATAAATGAAACATTATTATAATGTATTGGTAAAATGTAATTAAAACTTCAATTTAACCATATAAAACGCCTGTAATACTTGACATAGTCAGGAAACAAACAAAGGCGGCATACATGGGGGGATTTCTCAAATGTTTGATTCCAAAAGTTTGAGGAAATCGCGAATAGATTTTACTAGAAAAAACGCTGCTTTGGAGAGTAATCAAAATTAGTGGAGGAGATTTCGTCTCGTCTTCGCACATTTGACGACACGTGCGATCTGAAAGCGAGTACTCCACACGTTAAAAAATTCCAAGACTGCATTTGGTAACACCATTCACGTATCTTGGTGTGTACATGCCCCTAGCTTATATGTATGATGTTCGTAGCACCTGGCCTCCATGATAAATGTTCAAATAAGTTTTATTTTATGAACAGAATTTTTTAAATATAACTTGTAGCTATCTATGATGTATTAAAAGCAAGCCACTCGTTGCGACCACAGCTAAAGCTTATGTTGTTAATTCCAGGATTCATAATGGCGACAATGGAAAGGGCTGGGTTGGGTAGATAGACCATCTTGGTGATATTATACACATATTTACTAATTTGTGGTGGGGAAGACGTTTGTAAAGTTAATATTTTATTTGCTAACACCATTCTTATTTTATTTTATAAAACTGCGTGGTCCAGTAGGTGAATTTACGGACAGACTCCAGGGGCCGCGGGGGTGTAGTGGCTAGCATACTCCCCTCCCACCAAGGTTAACCAGGTTCGATTCCCGGCGGGGTCTCCCCCTGATTTTCGCATGTGGGAATCGTGCCGGACGATACCGCTGGTCGGCTGGTTTTCTCGGGGATCTCCCGTTTCTCCCGCCCTTGCATTCCGGCGCTGCTCTATACTCACCTCGTTTCACTCTCATCGGCTCTCACGACCTCGATGTTAAGAGCTACCCAAATCTCTTCATCCATTCGCCCATTACATAATAATTACTTGACACAGGTTTAGAATTTATGTTTGGTATACAGTGTATTGTGTATTGCCAGATATGTATAGTTGTCGTTACAAAATAAGTCTCCATAAACAACTGAAATAAGCTAGAAACCAGTAATTCAACATGGCGTTTGAGGCCAGGTCTTAACCCTTTACTGTTCTAACACAAGTCGTAAGGGTTACTAGTTTCGACCTTACGTACAAATGTCTCCAGTCTGCGGACTAACACTCTANCATTCATCAACACTCTAAACCTGAAACAGTGAGATTTGAGCCAAACAAGTGAAATTATTGAAAATTGAGCGACTGATAATCAGTGCCTGTTGACTAATTAATATGATGACTTAATCTCAATGATATTTTGTGATTCCCAATGAATGTCGAGACCACTGTCATTAGTCACCCAGTTTATTTCCTTGATTTGCTAGTCGACAGCAACTTATCGACTAACGTTAAGTGAATGTTATTTTACTGATCAAATTCACTGATTATAGCTTAGAGTGTAGCGGTTTTATATTTTTAAATATTTTAANCTGTTGACTAATTAATATGATGACTTAATCTCAATGATATTTTGTGATTCCCAATGAATGTCGAGACCACTGTCATAAGTCACCCAGTTTATTTCCTTGATTTGCTAGTCGACAGCAACTTATCGACTAACGTTGAATGAATGTTATTTTACTGATCAAATTCACTGATTATAGCTTAGAGTGTAGCGGTTTTATATTTTTTAATATTTTAAANTGAATGTTATTTTACTGATCAAATTCACTGATTATAGCTTAGAGTGTAGCGGTTTTATATTTTTTAATATTTTAAAAACATTTTGGTGACTATATTTTTGCTACCGAATATCATAGTTTGGGTAAACTTGAAACATGTTTGGTATCTGAATCGTCCACGAAGAGCGCTGCCACAGTTACAGCAATGCATTTGTAATCTACACCCTAGCAAATGTTTTGTGATGTTAGCAATAGTACAGTTTATTTACAACAAAACTACTAGATACTGATTACAAAAATAATTTTTAATAGTAAAATCAATATTAAATTTTTATTTAGAAACAGGAGAATTTTCCTTTACGTCATTTTTATTTCAAAAGATACAGAGAGTATTTTAACAGAATATTTTGTTGTGACGTAGTAAATTCAATGTGATACNTCATTTTTATTTCAAAAGATACAGAGAGTATTTTAACAGAATATTTTGTTGTGACGTAGTAAATTCAATGTGATACTTATCTAAAGTAACATATTATTTCTAAGAATACCACTTAGAACTACGTCTGGTACCCAGATAAAAAGAAGAATCCAAGTTACGATGCTAAGGCACTGGTTTAAAATTTCTACGGTAACATAAATCTGTGTGTTGTGACTTTTGGTGCTTNACGATGCTAAGGCACTGGTTTAAAATTTCTACGGTAACATAAATCTGTGTGTTGTGACTTTTGGTGCTTAAATGGAACGATGTAACTGAAAAACTACAAGAACTTAACGTGTATTTATTCGTTGTCTGGGTTGACTGAAATATAAAACATTAATTTAATAAACGTGTGTGAAATTTTAAGCTTATTTTTAGTGCAGTGTTTATGACGATCCTCAGTTAACATCGGTTACAATATAAGATAATTCAGATGCAGAAATTAAAAATAAAATGCTGATACGTGCTGAAACGTCGGCCATAAACTCAGNGCAATATAAGATAATTCAGATGCAGAAATTAAAAATAAAATGCTGATACGTGCTGAAACGTCGGCCATAAACTCAGAGACTGTAGGAAAACCTGCACGTATCTCTGTGCTATGCTTTGACGTTCTCCCCCTCCCTTCCCCAAGCTCGCGCATCGAGCGGAAAATGTTGTTCTCAGAATTCAATATCGGGCAGCACCATAACACTCTCGCGCTGTTCCCTTTACCTTCTCACTCCACGCCCATTCCCCAATATTGCATTTTTATCTCCCTTCCCCTGCCCCTCCCGTCCCGAACCATCCTCTTTAGTAATTTTTAAAGTGCTGCCAAGGTTCGCTGTCCGCGAAATTTGCTTACAGCGCTCGTTTCCTGCTTCGAAAAATAAACCGGTGGCCTACATTTCTAACATTGTGGTTAGCAACCATGGTGTACGATGTTTTCGAAAAGAAAATCTCTCATGAGCTCATCAAACNACATTTCTAACATTGTGGTTAGCAACCATGGTGTACGATGTTTTCGAAAAGAAAATCTCTCATGAGCTCATCAAACGACTCCCATTTAATATGTGAAAGTAGAGCTTAGCAGCAGTAAGGCTTACTCTCCGACATGACCCGAATTAACTGACACGCAAGCCAAGGTGGGACTAGAAAACACGCCCTCAGTTGATAGAAACGCGCTTTTGTACATACCTCAAATTCCCACCTGGCATAGTGATTTGTCAATTTTATTTTCAATGATACTATAATGTTCTTTTATTGGCTATCTGAAATTCGCGGAGCGCACAAACGCAGGTGTTTTAAGAGNTTTTCAATGATACTATAATGTTCTTTTATTGGCTATCTGAAATTCGCGGAGCGCACAAACGCAGGTGTTTTAAGAGTGATTTTACAGCGCTAGAACTAGCACTCGTAAGCTATAGATGAGCACATTCGATCTTAGCGCGAACCTATTAGAACAAAAATTTAAACGTGGATTATTTAGGACAGAAATGTACTAATTTAGTATTTGTATGAAGTGTCTTCAGATGTTGGATGTTAAAAAAAAAANGGATTATTTAGGACAGAAATGTACTAATTTAGTATTTGTATGAAGTGTCTTCAGATGTTGGATGTTAAAAAAAAAACCGGAAAAACTCACGGTGTTGTTGCACGCATCTTGTTGTAAATCCTTTACTAACTACAAAAATACTGTCAGTGGCGATACAAGACGTAATCTACATACCTGAATGAATGGCGCTTGATGCTCGTATGTGTTTTTTAAGATTAAATAAACCGTTTAAACGATTTCTCTACCTTTTATAATGTTCGCGATTTACGCTTGCAAGTAAAAAACGGCAAATTTACTGCAATACTGTTTATTGACTTGTATTGAGAAGTATTACAAAGATACTCGCAAAACACAGCCAANTTACTGCAATACTGTTTATTGACTTGTATTGAGAAGTATTACAAAGATACTCGCAAAACACAGCCAATTCCCTAGTCCTAGTATGTCTTCGAATGCGGGTATCCTGATATTTCTTTAGTTTTATCTATGTTTTCAAATCCATTTGTATCTTTTATTTAAAGAAGCTGCCCAGTCTACCTGAAGTTGGTGCATGTAATGCTATTTCCTACATTTTCGAGTAAATTAGTATTTAAAATGTGATTAGCCAGTAAACAACAGNGTTGGTGCATGTAATGCTATTTCCTACATTTTCGAGTAAATTAGTATTTAAAATGTGATTAGCCAGTAAACAACAGTTTCTCAATTATGTATGTTGGAGATCACTACGTTTAGGAAAATTTAAAATTGATAAGAATTTTCGTAGCAGTTTTCTAAATCATTTTTTTTCTNTTGGAGATCACTACGTTTAGGAAAATTTAAAATTGATAAGAATTTTCGTAGCAGTTTTCTAAATCATTTTTTTTCTCATAATGTTTAGAATTTTTTTCTATTAAATAGTTTTTTTAGGGAGGCTAATTTGAATTGGATCGTGTCTGTCTGTGACGCTGTTACTAACTAAAATGTGTTTTCAACTGGCATTAATTTTCCAAACACGTATGTTCTACATCTACCGAATTCATCATTTAAGATTTATTTTTANTTTTTTTTTTTTTTTTTTTTTTTTTTTATAGTTAAAGTGTACTTACAAAATCCCGAGAAAGAGTACGAAAACAGACGATTCACCTAAACTCTGAGAAATAGTCATTTCTATACAAAATTTAGTCTAAAATATACCTAATTTTTTTATGTTGTGTTTGAATTGATGCCTTGTGACTGAAGTAAAACGATTTATACAGAAAAAAAGACTTACTATTATAGTATTATAGATGCTCTTTTTGTGAATGTGTAAACAATGACTAAATCAATTTTACAGGCTTGTCGAATAATATATCAATAGAATTAATTAATGGATATATATCCCATTTACGTAACTATTCGTGTATCTCAGTACTTTTGCGCTCTTCATATCTCAATTTTAATTAACCTATTTATGGAGAACACGTCATCGTATATATGCAGACACTTGTATATAACTGACAATGTAATGCGCTGTTAAAAGAAATAGTATTTTTTTTCTCAGAAACTATAACAAAGTGAGAATACGTGGTAAGAAAAACATAGCTGCTTTCAAATATTTACCATTTTCCACTTTTACTTTACGTATGACACGTGATCAAAAAACAATCACAGCCAAAGTTGGCACAAAAAAATTTTTATTTCCAAACTCATTTTCTAAAGAGCTCACTGAGCGAACGGACACGCCCACTTCAAAGGAACCGTTACGTTACTCCATTTCTTCTCTGTGTACTGGTGTACTCTGTATCACGGCTTTCAAGTCTCGTCAGTTCATACTGATACAACCATAATAATATGGTTGAGTTAAAAGAAATTTATTTCTAATTAAAATATTTAGAACTGTGAATTTTGTTGAAATCTTTTGCTGTATATAAACACATATACGAATATAAACACACGTCAAATTATATACAAGACGCATATTATCGTCTGAAAGTACTATACAAGTTCAAGAACATACTCTCCGCAGATTTCAAAGAAAAACTTTTGTGACCTGTTCCCACATAGCACAGAAACTACACCGGATATCCTAATTATATCCACAATATATAAAAATCATCTAAGTCCTACAACGAATCTCTAACTGATATATACTACTGAATACCCTTTGGATATTCAGTAGTATATATCAGTTAGTACTACTTACTGGATATCCATTAGATTTTGCAAAACCACCAATTGCCATTACTTAGGTAAGTGGCTACATATAAAGATGTATATAGGGCATCCAGGATATTTATATCACATTTTGGATATTGGGTGGACATTTGGATAACTTTTGGTAGTTTTTATTAACTTTGCTAATCTTGGTATCCTGAAAGTCATAGAGTGACATCTGTCAGATATTCTGTGTATGTCTCTGTTCTATATGGGTAAGTGCTATCGACTTTTAGTTACTGCGTTGGAATTTTCAATTATTTAAATAAAACACTGGTTAAGTATGGACTGCAGAAGTTTTTGCAGTTATATTACTGAAATGAAGACGCTGCTATTGACGAATGAACCCTCAAACTGTGCGTAATTTTTGGGAAAAAAGTAATTCAGCATACGAAATACCATCAACTCAACGCCAAAAACTGAAGAAAATTTGTAATTTCGCGTCACACAACCTCTTCTTATAAAAATTATTTAGATTTTGTTCCTCTACCATATGGAAGGATATGTCAGAGTAACTTAAAAACACACAATTGTTTTAAGTTTTTATATTAAAATACAATTCCACTGTAATGACAGCAAAGCTCACCGAATTATTAGACTGAAGGGATATTTTCACTAATATAGGGTTACTCTATACAGTATGTTCCCAAAAGTATGTGGGAAGTGATCGGAGAGTGGATAGTAAATCCCAAAACAACAGAAAGTTATATTAACATATGTCCTAGTGTCAATAGTTTCCGAGTTATAGACATTGCAATGTTGCCCTGGATATTCCAGTTCGAGTAGCTGTAGCCATATTCGCATACCAGCAGCGATAGTTCACTCTACAATAAGTACTTAAAATGTCCGCCTTGTGCCCGAAAGCACGCATGATATCACCACATAATTGATTGTTTGAAACGTTTAGATACTCTAGGAATTGCACGTATCTGCTGGCAACTTTGTTCCTCCTCTCTGGCGAAGCACTGTTATGCCCGGAACTGAAGTTGCACAAACAATGGCCTTGAGATTCCCCCCCCTTTTTTTTGAGATTGAGATCCGGAGAGCGTGCAGGTGGGGAGATTGATCCTGCAAGGTCTATCCACCTATGAGAGACAGGTAATAACACTCACACCATTCCAGCTGATCACCTTCGCAGGCCCACCTCGTGAAAGACCGAGCGTTGCGAATACTTGTGGTACAATGTTGGAAGGTCTGTAACTCGGAAACTATCGACTAAAGGATATATGTTCATAGGGACATTTCATGCTGTTGTGGGGTGTACTATCCACTCTCAAATTACTTCCCACGTAATTCGGAAAATTCTGTATATATTTTTTATTTGTACTTAATTTTTGTTTATCAAACAGTTTTCTACTGATATTTCGTTGTTTTATTACGATTGTGGTTAAACAGAGTTAACTTGGCCCATGTCATAATTTTTGTATTTATATATTATTCCTTATCTGTATATTGAGAAAGTAAACTACAGTTAATTCTATTTTTTGCAATAAAACTTCATTGTAGTTTCATAGATGAGTTATTAATTATTAGGTTGTAACCCTTGTTTAACACGCACATTTGTAAACCACTAAGTTGCTGAATATGTCGTGTCTAAATAAATAAATAGAAAATGAATATATACATATAAACACATATATCAACAACAAATTTATATGTATGCANATAAACACATATATCAACAACAAATTTATATGTATGCATGTACTTAATCATTAATTATAAATATATATACAGGTTGTTCGGAAACTAAACGCCCAATCTGCGGGAGATGATTCCTTACGAAAAATTAAGTTGAAAATATAGCAGACACCATATACCTTAACAGAATATTAAAGCATATATGAGCCTGTGAAAATCGGGTTTTGAAAACGTATGTTCGCTGGAGGCCTTATATTTTCTGCCAGCAGTAGGGATAGCAGCGATTTACCCACAGCACGTCCCACACGATTTAATGGGACACGCCCATTCGGCGCGCTACGGAGCGTGTACTAGTGGAGGGCATGTCGTAGATATGCTGATGTATAGCTTTCTCAAACCGAACAGTACACACAGACAGAGGACGGCCAGCATTACGCATGTGTCTCTGCAACATAGGAAGCATGAGTCACCTTTTTCCTGCGGACTTTGTAGTCGTTGTACAAGGCATTCGGCAAAAATACGTTTTCAAAGCGCAATATATATAGGCTCATATCTCCTTTGACATTCCGTTTAGGTATACGGTGTCCTTATTTTCGACTTTATTTTTCATAAGGAATCACCTCCCATAGATTCGGCGTTTAATTTCCGAACATTCTATATATATATATAAATGTGTGTGAATGTATGGTGACAAAGGGAGTTTGAAATCAGTTGCTTCCAATTTCGTATTTTNATATATATATATAAATGTGTGTGAATGTATGGTGACAAAGGGAGTTTGAAATCAGTTGCTTCCAATTTCGTATTTTATAAGATGTTAAGGAGTTTTCCTAAATCCCTGAGAAAGTAACTTCAAGGATTTATACATTAAACCGTGAAAATTAACATGATTTCTTTATTTGGAAGGTTGTATTCAAAAGTGCCCAAACTAACGCAGATATCGACTGAAAAAACCACAGCAGTAGCAGCCTTCGCCGCCAGGCGCGACACGAAACTCGAATCACAGCTCGCCGGCTGCAAGGACGTTCTCCTCCCTTTGCCGGAACGAACGCATGGACGGGCTGACGGGCGTATCGGCGCCCGACTGATAAAGACGTCGCCGAAACCCGGGCCGGCGAAGCGGGGCCCGCGAGCACACAATGCTCCTGCCAGACGCGGAGAGCGAGGCGCCTGCGAGATAGGCAACCATAGGTACTACCGCCTGCGAGATAGGCAACCCAGGCTTTCTCCCTCATTCCCATTGTACCTCTCTCGCCCGCAACGCTACCAGATACACCTGATGCAACACTAGAACGTNGGCTTTCTCCCTCATTCCCATTGTACCTCTCTCGCCCGCAACGCTACCAGATACACCTGATGCAACACTAGAACGTACCGCTAAAGCTGGAATCACAATAGCCCGATGAACACGACACGATAGCCCGACACTAGATCACAGCACGACGAAATTTCGTATTACATATTATTATAGGTAGAGACGTGCAAAATTCGCGTTATTATCTCAAGACAAACTAGACTTCAAATAATTTTGCTTTTGTACCGCGTTCGTCATTGGACTACAGTTGGTTCGAACAGGCAGTGGACGGCTTTGGACCAAGCGAAAAACTAACGATAGTTTGGCACAATCACGTCTAACAAAGTTGAGTTAAGTTGAGTTGAGTTGAGTTGATAGATTCAGGCGGCTCTTAATAACATGGTCCTGAGAGCCGATGAGGGTGAAATGAGGTGATATTGGAGCAGCGCCGGAGTTAAAGGGCGGGGGAAATAGGAGATCCCCGAGAAAACCCACCAACCAGCGGCATCGTCCAGCACGATGCCCACTTGCGAAAATTCAGAAGTGACCCGGCCGGGAAATGAACCCGGTTCGCCTTGGTGGGTCCAACAAAGTCAGAAAAGAAAATGTGTCCTCACGGTCGTGGAAGCCAATAAACGAATTGCAACGACTCGAAAATGTATACGATGGTAAATGCTAGCATGACGATGGTAAATGCTAGCATGTTTTCAGAAAATAAAGCAAATTTTGTATGACCCTAATTACGGTCCATTCACGGTTACGTCCAAGTTTTCTGAAGCCCTGCGAAAGAAATAATTCCCGGATATTCCTCCGCCTCATGCAAACAAAGCTTAACCGAGTCTAGAAAATTGCACCAACGAAACAATCCACCGGTTTCTTGCTCAATAAAATGATAATATTTTGCATAACAACTATTTTATACAAGGCGTTACCAACATGTCAATTTTCTTCCTGTTTTTATTCATATTAATTTTCTAAGAAATGTTATAATTGACTAATGAAATAAGTGTAAATATTCAATTTAATATAGAAATAAGGAATTTTGTGTTGACACAAGCATAAAAATTTTGTGGTACATGGGATATTTAGGAAAAAAAACGAAGTACATCAAACATGGCGTGATTTTTCAGAGGTTTGATTTTTAAAAATATGAAGAAATCGCGGACAGGGTATACCCGATGGAAAGATCAATGTTAAAAGTTTGGCAGCCAAAAATGTTCGCTACAAGGTAAGCGCTAGTGTCGGAAATGGACCAGATCTTCTCTATTTCCTAAGTTAAAAAACCGGATAATTTTAACAATCATAAGTCAAATATAAAATAACTTCGTTGTAAGTAAAATCTTTATCTTTTATTATTCGCGTAGCCTTGCATTATACTTCAAAGTTACATTTTGGAATACTGCACACGTAGCGACAGATATCTTCCCTGTGCCAAACTCTCCAATAATAAATAACTTCTTGTTCCTAATCTGAATAGAATAAACCTTAAGCTGACGAACTCGACTTGGTAACCCGTCACGACGTCACAGGACGACGAAATCACATATTATATTTTAATGAGTTTTCAAAATACCACGACGATATTTGCCCGACAAGTGTGGAACTTGGCCGTAGGAGAATTCTAAAACAGCATGTTACCCATATAATATCCAATATTAACTTTTTAAAACTCGTGGTAAAGAGAACTAATTTTTTACAATATTTGAATTCATACGAGAGAAAAAAAAATAAAAACACACCGGAACGTGATTTGGTACCAAGTTAATTCATTATTGACTACAGTAGGAAGACACGCAAAAAAATTGTGTTTTAACGTTGTATTTACATTATTTGCGTGCTCCAATGAGCACGACACGACGGAAAGTAGAAATATATCTACATTGTCGGGCTCTTGGGGAATTTGTCGGACTGGCGTCACCGTGACGTTACTTTTCATTGGGTGCTACTCAGATTTAGTTGTGTCGTTTTGCCGAGGTATTATGACTCCAGCGTATTAAGCAGTAAAGCAAAGCACCTGTTGCGCTGTGAAATGTTCGACTTCAACCACGTTATTGTTCGAGAAAATTGCAACACCCAGAAAGAATAGCCCTAATTAATCCAATCTTGGAGGATGTGTAGAACAGTGTACCAGCATTAAGTTGTTACGATTGCAGAGAGATGGCGTACACGTAGGCCCAGTAGCGCCCTCTCACGTATGACGGGAAAGGTCAGTGTTGCGCCAAGCTCAGTCAGTAAGGAGCTGTCAAACGAAGTGAAAGCCAGTGCCAGTATGCCTCGTCGACGACAGAGGGCGCCATATCAGCATGTGACTGAGTTCGAACGGGGCAGAATGATCGGTCTCCAGGAAACGGGTTTGTCGTACCGTGTCATTTAGGCTCGTAGAGAACATGCTGCTACGACAGTGATGCGTGTGTCGCACCAGTGGATATAAGAGGGTCGTACGCAGTGACGAATGAGTACTGGACTACGCAATGTGACCACAGCACGGGANGGCTTTCTCCCTCATTCCCATTGTACCTCTCTCGCCCGCAACGCTACCAGATACACCTGATGCAACACTAGAACGTGCCGCTAAAGCTGGAATCACAATAGCCCGATGAACACGACACGATAGCCCGACACTAGATCACAGCACGACGAAATTTCGTATTACATATTATTATAGGTAGAGACGTGCAAAATTCGCGTTATTATCTCAAGACAAACTAGACTTCAAATAATTGTGCTTTTGTACCGCGTTCGTCATTGGACTACAGTTGGTTCGAACAGGCAGTGGACGGCTTTGGACCAAGCAAAAAACTAACGATAGTTTGGCACAATCACGTCTAGCAAAATTGAGTTAAGTTGAGTTGAGTTGAGTTGATAGATTCAGGCGGCTCTTAATAACATGGTCCTGAGAGCCGATGAGGGTGAAATGAGGTGATATTGGAGCAGCGCCGGAGTTAAAGGGCGGGGGAAATAGGAGATCCCCGAGAAAACCCACCGACCAGCGGCATCGTCCAGCACGATGCCCACTTGCGAAAATTCAGAAGTGACCCGGCCGGGAAATGAACCCGGTTCGCCTTGGTGGGTCCAACAAAGTCAGAAAATAAAATGTGTCCTCACGGTCGTGGAAGCCAATAAACGAATTGCAACGACTCGAAAATGTATACGATGGTAAATGCTAGCATGTTTTCAGAAAATAAAGCAAATTTTGTATGACCCTAATTACGGTCCATTCACGGTTACGTCCAAGTTTTCTGAAGCCCTGCGAAAGAAATAATTCCCGGACATTCCTCCGCCTCATGCAAACAAAGCTTAACCGAGTCTAGAAAATTGCACCAACGAAACAATCCACCGGTTTCTTGCTCAATAAAATGATAATATTTTGCCTAACAACTACTTTATACAAGGCGTTACCAACATGTCAATTTTCTTCCTGTTTTTATTCACATTAATTTTCTACGAAATGTTATAATTGACTAATGAAATAAGTGTAAATATTCAATTTAATATAGAAATAAGGAATTTTGTGTTAACACAAGCATAAAAATTTTGTGATACATGGGATATTTAGGAAAAAAAAACGAAGTACATCAAACATGGCGTGATTTTTCAGAGGTTTGATTTTAAAAAATATGAAGAAATCGCGGACAGGGTATACCCGATGGAAAGATCAATGTTAAAGGTTTGGCAGCCAAAAATGTTCGCTACAAGGTAAGCGCTAGTGTCGGAAACGGACCAGATCTTCTCTATTTCCTAAGTTAAAAAACCGGATAATTTTAACAATCATAAGTCAAATATAAAATAACTTCGTTGTAAGTAAAATCTTTATCTTTTATTATTCGCGTAGCCTTGCATTATACTTCAAAGTTACATTTTGGAATACTGCACACGTAGCGGCAGATATCTTCTATGCCAAACTCTCCAATAATAAACAACTTTTTGTTCCTAATCTGAATAGAATAAACCTTAAGCTGACGAACTCGACTTGGTAACCCGTCACGACGTCACAGGACGACGAAATCACATATTATATTTTAATGAGTTTTCAAAATACCACGACTATATTTGCCTGACGAGTGTGGAACTTGGCTGTAGGATAATTCTAAAACAGCATGTTACCCATATAATATCCAATATTTACTTTTTAAAACTCGTGGTAAAGAGAACTAATTTTTTACAATATTTGAATTCATACGAGAGAAAAAAAAATAAAAACACACCGGAACGTGATTTGGTACCAAGTTAATTCATTATTGACTACAGTAGGAAGACACGCAAAACAATTGTGTTTTAACGTTGTATTTACATTATTTGCGTGCTCCAATGAGCACGACACGACGGAAAGTAGAAATATATCTACTTTGTCGGGCTCTTGGGGAATTTGTCGGACTGGCGTCACCGTGACGTTACTTTTCATTGGGTGCTACTCAGATTAAGTTGTGTCGTTTTGCCGAGGTATTATGACTCCAGCGTAACAAGCAGTAAAGCAAAGCACCTGTTGCGCTGTGAAATGTTCGACTTCAACCACGTTATTGTTTGAGAAAATTGCAACACCCAGAAAGAATAGCCCTAATTAATCCAATCTCGGAGGATGTGTAGAACAGTGTACCAGCATTAAGTTCTTACGATTGCAGAGAGATGGCGTACACGTAGGCCCAGCAGCGCCCTCTCACGTATGACAGGAAAGGTCAGTGTTGCACCAAGCTCAGTCAGTAAGGAGCTGTCAAACGAAGTGAAAGCCAGTGCCAGTATGCCTCGTCGACGACAGAGGGCGCCATATCAGCATGTGACTGAGTTCGAACGTGGCAGAATGATCGGTCTCCAGGAAACGGGTTTGTCGTACCGTGGCATTTAGGCTCGTAGAGAACATGCTGCTACGACAGTTATGCGTGTGTGGCACCAGTGGATATAAGAGGGTCGTACGCAGTGACGAATGAGTACTGGACTACGCAATGTGACCACAGCACGGGANGGCACCAGTGGATATAAGAGGGTCGTACGCAGTGACGAATGAGTACTGGACTACGCAATGTGACCACAGCACGGGATGACCGCCATCTTGTCCACATGGCCGTACGGACCGTACAGACTTGTTCTTAGTGTTGGCTCGACACTGGAGCACTGCAAAGGATGTGGGCCTGTATGCGTCGACGGTTCGACGCCATCTGCTGCTGGCTGGACTGGTGGCACGCATGCCACTGCGTCGCCTTCCATTGTTCAGAAACTACAAACGCCTCAGACTGCTATAGACACGTGAACGCCATCGTTGGTGTGCTGAGTGGCAAATTTTGTGTTTTCGGACGAGTCCCGCTTCAACCTGTCCTGCAGCGATGGCCGCATACGTGGTAGACGCTACCGTGGTGACCGCAATCTGGCAGCCTGCATTGCGGAGCGGCATAGCGGATAAACGCCAAGTGTGATGCTGTGGGACGCCATTGGATAATACAACATGCGATCTCGACTCCTTAATTTTGGGGGCAATCTTAAAAGCTATCCCTACATCAGGGAGGTTTCAGATTCCGAGTTACCACCCCTCCTTCAGGCAACTCCACATGCCATATTTCAGCATGACAATGCCCGGCTACAAGTTGCGAGGAATGTGCAAGCCTTCTTCAGTGAACGAGAGGTACCACTGCTTCCTTGGCCCGTACGTTCACCTGACATGTCGCCCATCGAATATGTCTGGGATGAGGTTGTCAGTGACTTGTTCGTCGCGGTCCTCCAGCAACCACTGTTGATGCTTTGTGGTCTCGCATACACACTTCATGGAAGGAGAGTCCCCAGGAACATCCAAAAGTCCTCTTTTATTCCATGCCACGAAGTTAAGGGGCTCTGATTGCAGAACGTGGGGACTTCGCACCATACTGAATTCTCAAGAACAGAGATCATGTACAGTTCTGTAATCCTAATCAATCATGTATTTCCATGTACCGAATTTGTGGTATAAAGTTCATATCAGTCACATGTATTCTTNATGTAATCCTAATCAATCATGTATTTCCATGTACCGAATTTGTGGTATAAAGTTCATATCAGTCACATGTATTCTTCTTGGTGTTGCATTTTTCACAAACGTAATTGTATGTTTCACAGTAAAATTTGTAGACGAAATATTACAGTCAATTTGTTCCATTCACTAAATGTGATCAAATAATTTTGAGTGTGTTTGATAATGTGTCACACTATGGCATTTTTTTAACAAAGAGGATATAGCCTGTATTTTCATTCACAAACTATTTTCAAAGTCAGATGCTACTGTTGTGTCTCCGTGCAGTTCACTTCTGCAAGAAATTTATAGAATGTTATAATTTACTTCCACGTCTTTACTTAATGAAATTTTTTTATCAGATATTTGTTTCGCACAATTAAATTTAATACCTCCGGGTTCTTTATTTCAAACAGCGTTCATGCTGAGAGAGCTTCTATATGCAGGATGAGTATACAAGAATACCACAACTTTGAAGGTCTATAATATCAAAACCAAACAACCTAAGACCTTGATTGACCAACCAAATGAACAGTGAAACTGTGAAGTTTGTTNGTCTATAATATCAAAACCAAACAACCTAAGACCTTGATTGACCAACCAAATGAACAGTGAAACTGTGAAGTTTGTTTATCATACACTCATAAATGTTCAATGTGACCACCACGAGCGGCCCAAACGACATCTACGCGATAATCAAGCTCGTTTCACGCTCTTGTCAGCATGTCCGGTGTTACGGTTTGGATGGCGTCCGTAAATCTCGTTTTGAGGTTGCCAATGTTAGCAGGCAATGGTGGACGAAACACATGATCCTTTATGTACCCCCATAGAAAAAAATGGCACGGGGTAAGATCCGGACTTCTTTAGGGCCAGTGATGAATAACCTGGTCAACAGCTGCTCCTCGACCAATCCAGCATTGCGGCAACATCTCGTTCAGGTATCCGCGAACAGCTAGGGGCCAATGGGGTGGTGCACCATAAAGGAAACATCAGACCGTCCCCTTTCCCCTGCACATTGACGTGTCGAATGCGAGCTCACTACCCCCGCACCACCTCAAGCCGAGAGTTACGAACGCTATCCAAACCGTAACACCGCACATGCTGACAAGAGCGTGGAACAAGTTTGATTATACCGTAGATGTCGTTCAGGCCACTCATGGTGGTCACATTGAATATTTATGAATGTATGGTAAACAAACTTCATGGTTTCATGGTTCGTTCGATTTGTCAATCGAGGTTGAAGATTGTTCGGTTTTGATATTATAGACATTCAAAGTTGGGGTATTCTTTTATACTCATCCTGCACATTTATTATATTCATAACCTCATCTCGTTTCCAGCAGTTGTTCGCTATTGTATGCTTCCATTATGCCGGAAAAGGTAAATTTTTGTCATGCGCGATTCTGATTGGCTGAGCCCGTGAACATCAAAAAAGTTTTAGATCCGGTCCAAATCTCGAAACTTTTAATGAAAACTAGAGCGATCCAATTTTTTTTTATAAAAACATGGTGGCGATAATAATGTTTTGGTGACGTCAGAATCATTCAATTTTATTCTACTAACCTTATTTTAAGCATTTTGACGCACAAATTTGACAGCGTGACAAACCGTTAAAAACTCAGCCAGCTTGGCAAAACACATTCCCGTTGTTTCTCAACGAGCATGAAGTGCGTGCATCATAGCAGGCCTAACTCAGTTCATCTGCGTGTCTACGATATGCTATGAATGTACGCAGATTGTTCGTTTTCGAATGATGATTCGGAATATGCCCGGGACGGGAATGAAAATTTATCCGCAGCGCGATCAGATACGTGCACTTAAGTAATTTATTATGGTGGAGGGGGGAGCGAAGTTCATTTGGTTTCGATTCAATGCCAGATATATTACACGAGTGCACCTAGCGACTTGCGACGAAGTTGCTTTCCCCACAGGCACTTGACACAACTTTAATCAAATATCATATACACGTGAATTTAAAGTTTTACCCTTACATTTGTACGCACAAAAAGTGACTGAAACATAAGTCGTTAACTTTGCTAGTGAGTGTTATTTTCGAAAGAAATTTGTTTTGTAATTAATGCGTCCTAATTTCATAATTTTATTTTGTCTGGTTCAATGTCGCTATAATAAAATTCGCATTGTCCAGTGTAATCAAGTCCAAACACAGTATGGAATAATTTGTCAACGTAAACTTTTGTTTCACGTTTCACAAAACAAGATGCTTAAAATCTCGGCAGTCATTCTAATTTTAGGTTATTTGTGCAATTTAGTGACATTTTTTATGGTATTCCTGTGGGTATATTAAAGGGGTGGAGTTCCCTCTTGACGATTATTGGGACGTAAGGGTGGTGTGGGCAAAACACTTGGGGTCCCATGGTTGCCGCCTTTGAACACGCCTCCTCTAGAATGCAAATCACGTTCATGCCAGTTCTATTTCAGTCCACGAGCAAACACGCGAGGTTTCCGAATGCGAAGTAATCCGAGGTTTATGGAAACACCTTGTGATTATTAAAGACCCAGTTGTACAGCGAATGACCTTCGAGACACACGGGTTCTGCCTGAATCAGAGACTGACATTTACAGACCCATCTTTTGGACGTTGACTACGTGGAAGAAGTTATTAATAGGTTGCTTGAAAGTATGGGCGTGCCCAGGCCGCAATCGAGTGGTTGAATTGAGTTGAAAGATTTGGGTGGCTCTTAACAACGAGGTCTTGAGAGCCGATAAGGGTGAATGAGGTGAGAATGTAGCAGTGACGGAGTGCAGGGGTGGGGGAAACGGGAGATCCCCGAAAAAACCCGCCGACCAGCGGCATCGTTTGGAGCGATTCCCACTGGCGAAAATCCGGGAGCTACCCGGCTGGAGATTTAACCCGGTTCGCCTTAGTGGAAGGCGAGCAAGCTATACGCTCAGCCACCGCGGCCCCGGAAAACGATGGGGTTGCGGGATTTACCACCCCAGATATTTTCTTGGAAGATCTTAACTCTCTGTCTCGTTATCAAAAAAATAATTGCTTGCCGGTTTTGAATAGTGCTTCGATTTTATGTTCCAAATTTTTTCATTTGCGTCTTTAAAAATATTTCTAAAATATCAGAGATGCAATAAATTAAAACCCAAAGAAATAACAGATTATTAAACTAAATACATTATATTCAGCGAATTTGTTAAACATTGGGTGTAAACCTTTGAGGTTCGATAGCTTCACAAAATATGCCGAGTTCAGTTATTTATAGCAGAATCGATAGTTTCCTAGCAGTACACCACTAGCAAAATAGGTGGTAATTATAAGGATACAACGATATATGGCCATCGTTAAACTGAAATATATGTATATATATATATATATGTAACAATCAAAGTTTTTTTAATAGAGGCACAGGAATAAGGTACATTTTTGGTACTCTTTAAAGTATAGTTTACTATGTACAGCAATATAAAATTACAGATATTTTGTGATACCTGTTCGTGATCGTTTCTGTTATTTTTAATATAGTTTCCACAACAGACCACTGTACTCCTACTTAAAATAAAACAGTTTCTTGAAAATAAAAAAGATCAGCAACATACGCATTCTCTCCACAATAATTGAAACTGTAAAAAACAATAAAAAACAGTATGACGGCCACTTAAGAGTTAGGTAACGCCTACCGCGAAACCCTACTACATAACTCTCCCGTTTTAATTTCTTTGTTGCTTTATTTTAGCGTAACGTAATAAGAATTATTCTTATTACGTTACGCTTAACTATGTGGTTCACGGTGGAATGAAGAGTTTTATAAAATCCTCCCTATTTTATCCTTTCTTGATAATGAGTCAAATTTCGCCATATGTACCAGCGAATACTGCCATTTACCTAGTCACATTTCGACCATATGACACTGTCAAATTTTAAAATAATACACGTGTATTTATAAGCCAATTCTTAATACAGAAAGAGTAAAATTATATATATATTCACACACCTGTAGCTCTGTAATTCCAAATTAAAACCCTCTACCGTCGACAGGAAGTATAGAGATCAAAATCATTTCCAAAATATCGGCTAACATAAGTGCTGTAGGTGGCAAATTTTCTCTTTGAAGGTTGACTCTTAATAGGTTAAAATAACAGAGAAACTTCTATTCTGGAATCCCAGCATATTTCGTCATAAAATATTAGGCATTCTGTCATATCCTTGTACCTCTTCGAATGTTGTTAGGTACACGAATTAGATAAACTGGCACTTCGTCACTTTCTTTAAAATCTGGGATATTTTACGGTGTTCAGACAGTACACTGTTTCCTTGCTCATTTTTTTTCACCTCAGTTACTTCAACTTAGCTGTTGAATGTTTACTTCGAGGCTTGGCCGATACCTCGGTGACAGCGATGATTACTGAAGCCCGTGGAATTTGCGATATGCGCTTCTCGGAAGATGCAGTTCTCGCGCCGTCCGTTCGTTCTCGGCTCGGCCCCGAGACGCAGTCGGGTTCTTCCTCGCCTCGGGTCTAGAAGAACAAACGTCTAGACGTGTCGCAAGGCGAGGGAACTGTGGAACTACGCGTGCTCGTGGGGGATGGAGCTGTAGCAGCTCCATTAAATAACGTTACTTACACCGCGTCCACGCGTGGATCACGGAGAATGGACGTTCTGATAGCCAATCAAGACGCAGGAGAAAGCCAATCAGGAAAAAAAGCCCATTTTTAACGTGTCATATAGCCAATGAGACCCAACTAATAAAACAAAGAAGTTGTGTGAATAATAATAACAGTAGAGAGAGTGGATTAATTTCGACTAAAAACTGGTAGGATGGGTATCGAGAAATACGCCGATGGTTTATAATATTGTGGATTGGTAATCAGTGTGACCGTGGTTGAGGTACTTTGAACATCGCGAGAAAAAAAAAGAGAGACGGGACAAAGCAAGGGCGTGAAAGAAAGAGTAGGGTAAGAGGGTGGCGAACAAAGCTTTCGGGTATACTCACGGGCTTCATCCTAGACACGTTCTTGCGATCTTCGTAGGCTATTGCTACACTGACGTGCCGAAAGTCATCGAAAAGCAGTACGTTATGGTAATAGTTCGCGGCGCCACCGCACCGCGGCGTCCAGCGTCGTCGAACCGCTTCGTTACCACCTGCAGCCCTTCATAGACTTCGCACACCCCTACAACGAGGGGATGCTCCAGCTGGATGATGCGCCGTGTGATTGTACCCGAGTTGTCCATGATTGGTTCAAGGAGCATTCCGGAGAGTTTCAACGACTGCTGTGGTCACGTCAGACGTGGTCGGGAGGTTCATTCTCACCCGAGATCCCTGCTCCTGCAAATAGAACGGAGCTATCCAGATGGAATGAGTAAACGTCTCTCAGCAGGTGTTTCGTCCACTTGTGGAATCGATACCACGACGGGTTGCTGCACTATGCTAAATGAGCGCCTACACTATAATATACTCTATCCCAAAGCCTATGGCATGTCGATAGGTAGTCTATTCGCATTATCTTCGCTGTTTTTTAATTCAAACCTTTGAATTATCTCCTTATATAAAACGTGTTTGTTGTTTCCTAAATATGTCATGTGTCACAAGCGTATTAGACTTATGTTTACATAACAGTGTATTATTTTTATTTAAACTGAACATTAAGTTATATTTTATTTGTAAACTACATAATTTCATTTTTTATTACTAAAAATAAAACAGAGAGGAAATATATGTTTTAGTAATGCCCAGTAAGAAACAGTTCTCACAAAAAATATTATTGAACTTAGTACGCACAAATCCGGTTATTTGTCACTTTGGTAAACGTTTTTAGAATTAACTTTGTTTGCACGAGGCGTACGAATAGCCTGAAAGTAGAACGTTTAGCAGAGCTTCATAACAGTTGGAACTGACAATGAAATGGCTACATTTATATTATTTTTAAAAACCTATGTTAAGCTCATTCGTAGTTAACCAGCAGAAAGGGAAGGGAAAAATTATCGAACGAACGACGAAAAAGGACATTATGTACAGATATATGCAAACCATGTAACAATTTCCTTAATAGTCGCATTTCTTTCTTCATAGAAAATTTGCTAACTTAATCTGTATTATCTTCGTTGTATGATCCATACTTTATTTCATGCATAATTGCCAGCTCTGATTTGATAACACTTCTGTTGTGTTGGTCTCGTTTCGGTTGTAATTGCTGACTCTTTTAATTTGGTGGAATATTCCGTGTAGTGTTGACAACAGCCAATGCTTTTTGTCACATTCCGGAATTCATATGACGTACAAAACAGGTCTGGAAAGTATTAAGGCCATAACAATATTAACTATTTCGCTGTATTACAGAATTACATTCTTATATTAAAGAAATCGTTCAAGAAGCAAAAATGGGGAGTGCTGGATGATAAAACCAGTTCTCTACATATCACAGAGAGGGCTTGTGAGTCACCTAAAATCATTCGTCTACTAGGGCAATTTAACAGCCTCTTCACGTTAAAATCTATTTCATGTAAAGCCACCACTAAAGAAAATTAATATTCCTATAGCTGATTGATTTAAAATGTATTTAAGCTGCGGGAAAAATATTTTGGCTCCATTAGCGCACATTACGTCTACAAGCGTTGAAACTGAACTCGTTTCACCTTCAGTCGTATTGACTGAATTTCGTTTATTCTTCAATATATTCTTCTAAAATTGCTTGTTCTCTATAAAGATAAAACAATTTTTTTTTATTTTTTTTTTTATAATTTCACCCCCTTTAAAGTATTAAAAGTAATATATTTAGTAACTTTTATGTCTACCTGGCACTCAACGAGCGTGCGTTGAAGGGTTTTTTGAAGTACACGATATATTTTATTTCAAACGTTCTTCTAATGTGCTGATCTGCGAAAAGAAGAACACTTCAAGTNTTTTGAAGTACACGATATATTTTATTTCAAACGTTCTTCTAATGTGCTGATCTGCGAAAAGAAGAACACTTCAAGTGAAGCCTTTTGAGTGCTTTTAACACGACACGTACATTGTAAATACAATTTCGCAGCACTCTAGCGTTGCAAAAAGCTGTTTTTTTTCCAAAGCTCATTATCTCGAAATATACGCGTCAGATACATGCAATAATACTCAAGCACCCTGCATTGAACCTTGTCACTGTCTTCCCGCCCATAAAATTATAAGGTCGCCGCTGAAAACCCCATAGCTACACGTACCACGACAATAACATTGCANTGTCTTCCCGCCCATAAAATTATAAGGTCGCCGCTGAAAACCCCATAGCTACACGTACCACGACAATAACATTGCACGCCAGTGCAGGGTCTTGCACTTAGTGGCGATGGTGCACTTGCACTGAGAAACAAATTGTTTTAGTNTAACATTGCACGCCAGTGCAGGGTCTTGCACTTAGTGGCGATGGTGCACTTGCACTGAGAAACAAATTGTTTTAGTATAGCAAATATATTTATTTGCGTGGAGTTTCTTTCAGCGGAAGAATATTTTGTTAGCACGACCTAGTCTGCGTTCCACCAAACGAATTAAAATTGTTCACAAAGCCAAATAATAGATTTAAAACAATTTTGTTTGCGCCAAACAAATAGCTTGTTGTTTCAGAATGTTAAACAAATATTTAGTGTAAGCAAACACATCGTTAAAATATGTCAACAAAATGATGCGTTTAGTTGCGTGCGATATATTTTGAACGAATAATTTGTTTGCAGCGACCAAAGATTTTGTTGGCGACACTAATTCATTTGGTTTATTTTCGCCTTCTTCGTTGGCTGCGCGTTCAAAGCAATACTTCATTTTTTAAGTTAGAACTCCGTTCACGAGATTGCCTTAGGAATGGCTGATGAAATAACAAAGAAACAATTTTGAAGAATCAGCTGAGAAACAGCCACTAAAATATTTATTTATTTTTAATAGGATCAAAAATACATTTAGGGACCCCAACATAATAATTTGTTCGGTCGGCAAATCTTGAAAAGCAGTTAAGTTAATTTTTGTTAATCTATTGAAAATACACATGTGCATAAATAAAATATCTGTGTTGGGTCAAAAGAAATTTGGCTGTCAACAAAATATTTAGTCGAATCAACTGCACATATTTGTTTGGCCACTCATTTGATTGTCTTCGTTCAAAAATACAGCTTGTGAGTTTATTTTCATTTTTTGTGGCCTAAAGGACAGTAACAAAGTTTTTTGGTGCATATGTTAATGCCTAATAATGATATAAAACATCATTCTCGAATAAGTTCAACAGGAAACTAAAAGTAAAGCTGTGGAATTTGAAACATTTATTTACAGTACATGAAATGTATGTATTTAAAAACATTCCAATTTCATTAATAGACACTTAAGCTGAGGTTGCTACGGCGCGGCCCACCGCGCGGGTCCATGTGATCTACATTCGATATTATCGGCCGGGCTTCCAACTATTTTAGTAACAACACAAACTTTTTAATTTACACAGAGTCAAATAAATCTTTAGTTGCATCAACCAAATCTTTGCCTGGGGAAACCAAACAAGAACAAAAAAACATAATTCGGTTTCAACAAGAGAATATTTCACTTGCTGTTTACAAAAAACTAATTCGGTTGCGCCAAACGAACTTTGTTAGATTCGACGAAACCTTTTTCTCGGTGTGGTTGGCGTGTGTCANAAACTAATTCGGTTGCGCCAAACGAACTTTGTTAGATTCGACGAAACCTTTTTCTCGGTGTGGTTGGCGTGTGTCAGCGTCGCCCTTATCGCTTCGACGCTTCTTCTCCTCAAACGCAGGAGAGAGGAAATAAAAAGCTCCAGGTGTGCCTATGTACCTGGAGCTGTTCTTGGCCGTTCCAATCACAGAAGCGAGGGGTCAATAAGGGCGACGCCGACACGCGTAACTGCAGCCCCTACGCATCTACGTTCAAGGTTCTGAAACGACGTGCAGCGTCCCCGTTGTAACGTTGAATCTCTGGGACTTTAAGTAGTAACCTCGTCATTTNAAGGTTCTGAAACGACGTGCAGCGTCCCCGTTGTAACGTTGAATCTCTGGGACTTTAAGTAGTAACCTCGTCATTTATTAGTGAAAAATCTGTAGAAATGTTCACTACGTGTCCCTGTACTAGTTTCGAGTGATTCCGATCAGTACATNACTAATTCATTTGGTTTATTTTCGCCTTCTTCGTTGGCTGCGCGTTCAAAGCAATACTTCATTTTTTAAGTTAGAAGTCCGTTCACGAGATTGCATTAGGAATGGCTGATGAAATAACAAAGAACAATTTTGAAGAATCAGCTGAGAAACAGCCACTCAAATATTTATTTTTAATAGGATCAAAAATACATTTAGGGACCCCAACATAATAATTTGTTCGGTCGGCAAATCTTGAAAAGCAGTTAAGTTAATTTTGTTAATCTATTGAAATACACATATGCATAAATAAAATCTCTGTGTTGGGTCAAAAGAAATTTGGCTGTCAACAAAATATTTAGTCGAATCAACTGCACATATTTGTTTGGCCACTCATTTGATTGTCTTCGTTCAAAAATACAGCTTGAGAGTTTATTTCCTTTTTTTGTGGCATAAAGGGCAGTAACAAAGTTTTTTGGTGCATATGTTAATGCCTAATAATGATATAAAACATCATTCTCGAATAAGTTCAACAGGAAACTAAAAGTAAAGCTGTGGAATTTGAAACATTTATTTACAGTACATGAAATGTATGTATTTAAAAACATTCCAATTTCATTAATAGACACTTAAGCTGAGGTTGCTACGGCGCGGCCCACCGCGCGGGTCCATGTGATCTACATTCGATATTATCGGCCGGGCTTCCAACTATTTTAGTAACAACACAAACTTTTTAATTTACACAGAGTCAAATAAATCTTTAGTAGCATCAACCAAATCTTTGCCTGGGGAAACCAAACAAGAAGAAAAAAACATAATTCGGTTTCAACAAGAGAATATTTCACTTGCTGTTTACAAACAACTAATTCGGTTGCGCCAAACGAACTTTGTTAGATTCGACGAAACCTTTTTCTCGGTGTGGTTGGCGTGTGTCAGCGTCGCCCTTATCGCTTCGACGCTTCTTCTCCTCAAACGCAGGAGAGAGGAAATAAAAAGCTCCAGGTGTGCCTATGTACCTGGAGCTGTTCTTGGCCGTTCCAATCACAGAAGCGAGGGGTCAATAAGGGCGACGCCGACACGCGTAACTGCAGCCCCTACGCATCTACGTTCAAGGTTCTGAAACGACGTGCAGCGTCCCCGTTGTAACGTTGAATCTCTGGGACTTTAAGTAGTAACCTCGTCATTTATTAGTGAAAAATCTGTAGAAATGTTCACTACGTGTCCCTGTACTAGTTTCGAGTGATTCCGATCAGTACATTTTGCAATAAGACGGTGTCAGCAGGCTTTTGGGATTATCAGGATTTAGTTTATAGAAAACATTTCATTTACATTCAGTAGAATTAAATTGCGAAGTTTGAGTTCAGATTTAGTTATTTATTTATTTTTAATCATTTTAAATTATTTTATAATTAAATTTTTATTATTTTTATTTGTTTTAGTATTTAATTTGAAAAAAATATTTTATTTGTTAGCTGCGTTTGGAAAGCTCGGAAGCAGTACTCATGATGTACGTGGTTTCTTGAAAGTGGTCGTGTTACATCGTCTCAAAAGTATTTCCTTTTCGAAGATCAGTACCCATGGCGCAAGTTAAACAGTTTATTAAAATAGAAGAGTCTTTAAAACACTGTGCAACGACGTTCCAAGCTCCTGGCACATCGTCCTTGTAAAGGTAACGGTTCTATACCCTCCTAGAGCGCCAGATGCGGACAGAATTTTTTTTTAACGGGAGAGGACCAAGTGTTTTACTCGCCCTAATTGAAAGATCTTAAGAATTGATCCCCGGGAGCGCCGACGACGCAAGCCGTCTCCGAAGAGCTCNTGACGTCCCCTGGCTCCGCTGTACCTGTGATGACGTCACGTATTGGAGGTGCCTCCGTACACGGTCCGGTACCAGCGGGACCGAAGGGATATGTGCAAGCCTTGATTGGCTGACAAAAGCGTGTATCACACATATATAGTCCATTCACGGTTTCTTCGCACTTCTTTAATCGAACCATCGAAAAATAACCCGATTTATTACTTGTTGGTTTTTTCCTAAATGTATCGCCTATCACGAGAGTTTTATACTCGTGTTAACATAAACATACCATTTTTTGGTTAAATTGAAACTTTAACTTGCAAAATTCCATTACACTGAGTGGGCAGGAACGCGGTGCGTTGTACCTTTGGTGTGATTTTCTAGACTCGGTAAATCTTTGTTTGCGTGAGGCGGAGGAATATCCTGGAAATAGAACTTTTACAAGTAACAGTGAATGGACTATACAACTGCGTAGGCACCTGTTTGTATTATTAGTGAGGTGTCTCCGTCATCTTCCGAAGCCAAAGAGGTCTCTTGGGGGCCGGGACCTCTGAAGATGGCGTCGTTAGTTCACGATTTGTAAAATTTCTGAAAGCCATGCTCGCTTCCTCTTCATCCACGAGTCGGTCACGTGAAACTGTGCAATTATGAGATAAGTTAATATATTACCAATATTCACATTTCTACAGTTCATTGCATTAAAAAAAACCTTAAGTTAAAGAAACAGTTTAAGTTAACACAAATGGTTAACTAACACTTTCTATTCGACGTTGAGACATGGAACTACTCCCCTACATCGTTACCAACTTTACCAACATGTCACTCAGTGCGTCCGTTAAAATATATGCAGCTAGCAGCAGTGACTTTTCCCTAAGGTTGATTTCAATAGTGCTCACTTTATCGTGAATATCCTTTACGTACACTAAAGAGCCAAACAAACTGGTGCACCTGCCTAATATCGTGTAGGGCCCCCGCGAGCACGCAGAAGTGCCGTAAGACGACGTGGCATGGACTCGACTAGTGTCTGAAGGTATGCAGGAGGCATTGAAATCTGCGCCAATTTGAGAAAGGGTTGCACGTCTGTCACATTTAATGATTCTCGTCAGTCGTCGTTTGTCCCGTTCGTTCACGATCATTTTCCGGCCACAGCGATGTCGAAGATTCGATGTTTTACCATATTCCCGATATTCATGGTACACTCGTGAAATGGTAGTACGTGAAAATCCAATTTTTATCGCTAGCTCGACGATGCTATGTCACATCTCTCGTGCGCCGACTATAACACCACATTCAAACTCACTTAAATCTTGATAGCCTGCCATTGTAGCAGCAGTACCCGATCTAGCAACTTTGCCAGACGCTTGTTGTCTTACATAGGCGCTGCCGACTGCATCGCGTTTCTCTGATTGGTTCCGTACCTCTGTTATTTGCATACGCACGCCTAAACCACTTTTTTTGGCTCTTCAGTGTATAATTATCTTTGAATGATTATCCCATAGGGAAGGGGGGAGGGAGTTAACTGATAAAAAGAAAAATTACGTCGGACACAAACCATTACAGTGCCATGTCGAAAATGACATTAAAAACATGCACGAAAACAATGTCATCCGCTGTGATTTCCTTCGCGACATAGCTCTGCAATGACGTATGTCCGAGGTAATTTTTCGTTAAATGTATTAATTTCGCTGCATGCGAAAACTTACGTGTCAGCGTAACTAAGAACTATCAGCAATGCGCTGTAAACTGGAATCGTGAAAATATTAATGTTATGCCAATTATTTTATGACGAAGTTTCTTTCGCTGACCACAAATTTTCAAAACATTGCGCACGTAGTAAATAATTAAAAGATGGAATACATTTTCGTAATTCTCTACTGGTGTTGCTNTGATGACGTCACGTATTGGAGGTGCCTCCGTACACGGACCGGTACCAGCGGGACCGATGGGATATGTGCAAGCCTTGATCGGCTGACAAAAGCGTGTATCACACATATATATTCCATTCACGGTTTCTTCGCACTTCTTTAATCGAACCATCGAAAAATAACCCCATTTATTACTTATTGGTTTTTTCCTAAATGTATCGCCTATCACAAGAGTTTTATACTCGTGTTAACATAAACGTACCATTTTTTGGTTAAATTGAAACTTTAACTTGCAAAATTCTATTACACTGAGTGGGCAGGAACGCCGTGCGTTGTACCTTTGGTGTGATTTTCTAGACTCGGTTAATCTTTGTTTGCGTGAGGCGGAGGAATATCCTGGAAATAGAACATTTACAAGTAACAGTGAATGGACTATACAACTGCGAAGGCACCTGTTTGTAGTATTAGTGAGGTGTCTCCGTCATCTTCCGAAGCCAAAGAGGTCTCTTGGGGGCCGGGACCTCTGAAGATGGCGTCGTTAGTTCACGATTTGTAAAATTTCTGAAAGCCATGCTCGCTTCCTCTTCTCAGACTAGGCTTTTCAAGGTAAACTGAGCACTTTTGAAATACCTACTTAAGATTTTCTTGTATTCACGTTGTGCATTTTTCCGCCTTATGTACAATTAACATTGCCATAAGCCTCATCACTTTATCCACGAGACGGTCACGTGAAACTGTGCAATTATGAGATAAGTTAATATATTACCAATATTCATATTTCTACAGTTCATTGCATTAAAAAAAACCTTAAGTTAAAGAAACAATTTAAGTTAACACAAATGGTTAACTAACACTTTCTATTCGACGTTGAGACATGGAACTACTCCCTTACATCGTTACCAACTTTACTGGGCACATGTCACTCAGTGCGTCCGTTAAAATATATGCAGCTAGCAGCAGTGACTTTTCCCTAAGGTTGATTTCAATAGTGCTCACTTTATCGTGAATATCCTTTACGTACACTGAAGAGCCAAACAAACTGGTGCACCTGCCTAATATCGTGTAGGGCCCCCGCGAGCACGCAGAAGTGCCGTAAGACGACGTGGCATGGACTCGACTAGTGTCTGAAGGTATGCAGGAGGCATTGAAATCTGCGCCAATTTGAGAAAGGGTTGCACGTCTGTCACGTTTAATTATTCTCGTCAGTCGTCGTTTGTCCCGTTCGTTCACGATCATTTTCCGGCCGCAGCGATGTCGAAGATTCGATGTTTTACCGGATTCCCGATATTCATGGTACACTCGTGAAATGGTCGTACGCGAAAATCCAATTTTTATCGCTAGCTCGACGATGCTATGTCACATCTCTCGTGCGCCGACTATAACACCACATTCAAACTCACTTAAATCTTGATAGCCTGCCATTGTAGCAGCAGTACCCGATCTAGCAACTTTGCCAGACGCTTGTTGTCTTACATAGGCGCTGCCGACCGCATCGCGTTTCTCTGATTGGTTCCGTACCTCTGTTATTTGCATACGCACGCCTACACCACTTTTTTTGGCTCTTCAGTGTATAATTATCTTTGAATGATTATCCCATAGGGAAGGGGGGAGGGAGTTAACTGATAAAAAGAAAAATTACGTCGGACACAAACCATTACAGTGCCATGTCGAAAATGACATTAAAAACATGCACGAAAACAATGTCATCCGCTGTGATTTCCTTCGCGACATAGCTCTGCAATGACGTATGTCCGAGGTAATTTTTCGTTAAATGTATTAATTTTGCTGCATGCGAAAACTTACGTGTCAGCGTAACTAAGAACTATCAGCAATGCGCTGTAAACTGGAATCGTGAAAATATTAATGTTATACCAATTATTCTCTGACGAAGTTTCTTTCGCTGACCACACATTTTCAAAACATTGCGCACGTAGTAAATAATTAAAAGATGGAATACATTTTCGTAATTCTCTACTGGTGTTGCTNCATTTTCAAAACATTGCGCACGTAGTAAATAATTAAAAGATGGAATACATTTTCGTAATTCTCTACTGGTGTTGCTGTAGATTAAGCCTGTCTGTGATATATAATAGTGTATACTGCTACGTGGAGGGAATCGTTGGAAAGGTAATTTTTCGAAAGATCTCCATTAACTGCGAAGAACCGATGTCAATAACACTTCAGTACTACATGAAAATACATTTTCTCCAGTCAGTTTCTTGAACCTGAGGAAACACATCAAAATACTTCACCAAAGTATGTTTGGTACCGTCTGTGACAGAAATTGAGACTAACATAACACCGTCACTTCAACACCACGTGTCGGACATGCCANAAAAAAGGGGGGGGGTCCTTGACGTGAAAAAAAAAATATTACGTAATTTCCTTCAATCCTTCAAGGTTGAGGCTTGTAAAGACGATAATTCTTCTGGCACACGCGTGAAAGTCGGCATTATCGCCTCTTTTGAATCACACAAATAACTCTCCCCGGCTGAGGTAGTTACCGAATGATTGAATTTTAATTTATAATTTTGTTTACTGAAATCTTTGTAATTTTACAGACACACGATGTTGNAGTTACCGAATGATTGAATTTTAATTTATAATTTTGTTTACTGAAATCTTTGTAATTTTACAGACACACGATGTTGACGCTATAATGATACAGTATACAATATAATACATTTTTACCGCCAAACTACGGCTGTGGCGTCATAAAAAGTAATATTTTAAGATGTGTTAACATCCTAATGATTCAAGTGATTCCTCACGGCCCTAATTGCCTTTGTAGTTAACCATGATAAACATAAGATATTGAAGAAATTACATAACGTGTTTAAGGTGAAAAACTGCGTATACGTTTAATGTGCTTGTTGATGATTTTCTGCATCGACCGCAAGGTATGAGGTTGCCGTATAAACTATTTCTCGGAAACAATCTCGGCTCCTTCCTTTCCTTCGCATTGAATTCAGTGACGCAGAAAGATAAGAGTTTTTTAATTAAAGTTTGTAAATCCGCATGTCAAAATTAATTAACGAAATAGCCTCGANATGAGGTTGCCGTATAAACTATTTCTCGGAAACAATCTCGGCTCCTTCCTTTCCTTCGCATTGAATTCAGTGACGCAGAAAGATAAGAGTTTTTTAATTAAAGTTTGTAAATCCGCATGTCAAAATTAATTAACGAAATAGCCTCGAGTTTAACTTTTAACAAGTATATATTCAAGGAATTCGAGCTTTTGTTTTATGAAAAAATATTCCACTTACTGGTCGATATTCAAGGAACATCATTGATATCATTTGGTTGCGAAAAACAAAGAGGACCAATGCCTAAGCAAGGTAAATCGCTATGAAAGTTTCGCATTCCACTACTTTGATTTACAAAAGAAAAATCCAAAATAATTGCAGAGGGAACTTTGTGTACCGTCTTTGAGCATTTATAATCGCAACAGCTGAACAATTTATGACTGTAAAGCCACTTATTGGAAAAAACAGGGGCAAAACCTCATTATCACGCTAAATTCACAGTAAATAGGTAACGTTTGAATAACGAAAAATCATTAATTTCTCCAAATCACAGTTAATATAAAACTGCCTTAGTAAGGCTTCAACCATACGTTTTCAAAAAAAAAAAACCAAACGAAAAAATTGAGAGCTGCATGCTGATAGTAAACTAGTTTCATATCTGCGTTTTGTGGGCGTGGGAAAAAATCTAAGATTTCTAATTCATACACGGGTCTACACAAACAAGTAGATGCTCAGCACTGCTATGGCATACGTCATCCTGCTATAAATGAGCCACACTATCGCAGAGACTGTATGCTGTGGCACATATTCTGGAAATGTAATCCAACATTCCAGAATTCAAAATACGGCTGCGATTATCTTGGAAACAACTAGACGGAAGTAGAAGGAAATAGGAAGTTCTAGCAATTCTAGCTGCTTGTTGGGGAAAAGGGGTGGCTATCTTGGATGACGTCACACATAATCCTTCTGCTCTGTTATTCGTCGTCAGCAGAGGCCATCTTCAAGTTCCCTTTTTTCCATCTGAATGTTCCTTTTTCTATCTGGAAAGTTACCTTTTTCCCTCCTGCTATATCATTCCACCTCGGCACTTTAAGTTCTGTCATTCCTTCCTGCCTCTCGTCCATTCTATCCGGGGGGGGGTTCTCATATTCCTCCTGGTCTCCTTTATTTTCTTTCTGTCATCCTTTCTTCTCCCTCTTGTTCGCATCCTCCATATTGGATGACATCGCCATCGTCGCTGTCGTCTGCTATAGGCGACCATCATTGATTCCCTCACCCACCACAAGAGTGTGCTACATTATCTTCCTTGTAAGTCCTCCATCTGCCGACATATTTGTTTCTCGTGCCCTTTTGTCGTTGGTTTACTCGTCACCAGCAGGGGCGCGCTAGCATCGGGAAGGTAAGTTCAAATGCCGGTAGATGTTTCGGAACTCAAAATATGCAGGAGGCGTACGTTTTCGATCCGACCACCTTTTGGGTTGTCAGACCTACGTCTTGACCACACGGTTACCATTGCATGTGACGTGTTGGGAGATGAAATAGCATATATACGAGTATCGGCCTCCGTACTTGTAATTTCGAAAATAAATCGCCATTGCACATTTATGAGAAGAAATAAAGTAATTACTCGCATCGGCCTACACCTACACACTCTTCAGACAATGAACTTATCGCATAGAAGACAGCAGGCACCATGCACGCGCACGTACACACACTTCTTATATGAGTAAAAGAAATGTGTATATGTATATAATTAATAGCGTGAAAATATACTACAATTTTAACATTCATAAAAAGGTAATTATATATACAAAAATAATTTGGGGACAGGTGGCGTCTCTACATGAAAGGTATATGCATGCATACAGAGGCAATTGCACGGAAACGCACACGTGTCGTTTGCACACGTCTGTCTCTCCAGCTTGTCCAGGAACACGAGAGCGCGCGTGCACTGCTGTACCTCCAACTTGTCTGTGCTCGCGCGCGGTACGGAACGTAGCCGACACTCGCGCGCGGAAATAGTTTGTTCTCACAGAGGCAATTGCGCAGCGAGGTACGTGCGTGAGCGCACGCACTTATGTATATGTAACTACTAGCCATGAGATTANATAATATATGTAAAATCAAGTGCGCCACAGATCCACGCACGTGTGTACCGAAAAAAAAAATCCCCGCAGCCGATGGTCCCCCCCCCAGTCCTGTCACTAAGGTAAAATTGTTCCCGCGAGAGAAATAGTTATTGCCAAGAAGCCAGTTGCACTCCGCCAGTCGAGATCATAGATTAAAAGGGGACGGCAGGACATTAACACCGATAAACACCAACTAACCCGTCGCGCCAATGCAGTATAGCGTGCGGACAGGCAGCAGTCCCACAGAAAAATCCAGGAGACAGACACAATAACATCAGCTTTCACCCCCCACCCCTATATTCGCCGCTCGGCAACACAAAGCACAACCTGACCAGTATGAAATCTTACACAGGACACCCTCCAGTATGACGGACGTCACTCCCACGCTACCGAAACACACACAATAAAAAAATTCCCCGGTCATCCGCAAGTGCTGTGCTGCATAGCTCGCCACCACTGCCACCAACACACGCACACACACACACACACCCTCACACACACACATATATATATATATATGCACAAAAGCATCGCCCTTTCAAGTCGGAAAATTCTAAGGACAGGGCCAAGTTGTACCCACCGGTGCAGAAATATATATTAATCCTCCCCCTGCTTTGAGATGTGGGAAGAGATCCTTCATCGCCAGAACGAACACACGTGTGCTTACGACATCAAGGGCAGTAAAATGCCAAATACAAACCTACCAGAGTAGAAATAACTCTAAGCCGGTCTACGCACATCCCAGGCCGTACATGCACGCACCTGACTTCAAGTAGGCTACAGGTAACGACAAAAAAAATTAATTATAAATAATCTTTATCCATATCTTCTCTTTAAAAATACAGTAGGGTACATAAAAATAAATGCAGACATATATATATCTCTCTTTCTATCTCTCATGTAATACGAGTGTTCATTTACTAATCTGCCTAGATTCAAGTACAGGTAATGACGAAAGCACACGGAATAATTATTAATAATCTGTATTCAAATCATTCCTTGAAATAAATACATTCAGACATACATCTCTCTTTCTTGTATTGTCAACATTAATTTACTCATTGGTGAGCGCAGAGCAGCGTATCCAGCTATTGTGCCACGAATCGAAACCCAACCATTTCACAAAAAGCAAGGGTGATTAGCAAAATTCAAGGATGAGTGCGGAGGCAATGATATGATGGGAGTTTGTCGGGCTGAGGGCTAAGCTATAAGCCTATACATGTAATGATAAGGTAGTGAAGCGAGCTGAAGTAATACAGAAGAGAGTGGTGCAAAATACCATTAACTTAGCCGATTATAAACGTATATTATTGAAACAGCAGGTAGTGAGATTACATGTCAACAGCATTAGATCGCACCATCACGACGTATATACTCTATGCACTAACAACCCGGCTCTTTCGTGGATGGACGACAAATGCAAGATCCTGGGCGATGGCATTCATACAGTCCCNTATGCACTAACAACCCGGCTCTTTCGTGGATGGACGACAAATGCAAGATCCTGGGCGATGGCATTCATACAGTCCCGTATGGCTATCATGAATGATGTTCTGTATTCGCACCTCCAGGTCAGGCATGTGTCTGTCCCTGGGGTTGGGATGCATAGTGAGAGACAGTTCCTCGCCTCGGGATTGTCGAAGCTGAAGCGCTTCCATTCCTCTATCTCCCGCAAAGAATGATGTGTGTGTGTGATGATTTATTCAATTCATGTGTTTTCTTTCAGCAGCATACTATAGCACATGCCAGAGCCATATTCGTCTTGCCAAATATGCTGTTGTTGATGATAGATGGTATCAACGCTGTGGCTCGTGCAAGAGATATCCTCATCTTGTCAGGCGTGTTACCGATGTGTCGCGATATGTGTACTATTTCACGTTGCACAATCACTCATGCACGTGCTCATGTAATGGATTTGGCATCTATGTGGGGTCTCCGACCTGGGGTTTATAGTCAATTCCTGGGAATTCAACGCTCATCCTAGCGGGGGTTAAGAATGTGAAATTGTATCCTTACCACACTAGCACTGTATTAGTAGTAACTAGTGATTGCATCGTACTTGCATTTACTCTTTTTTTTACAGCGCTGTCCCCCCTCCCTCTCCGTTTTTTCTCTTCATCAGCCTATACTGTACTCTCGCTCTGTTGTTGTCCTCTGTCTGTGCGTTCCTTTGTCCGCTTTAATAACTTTAGGTGTGTCATTTTTTTTTCATTCCAGCGTCGTAAGACGCCTGTACACTATGCTTGCGACGCTACTGGTGTGTTTTTATACGCATACATGTACACGACTTGTTTGCGTATAGGTGAAAAATTACGGGAGCCGTTTGCATGATTATGCCACGTGGACGATAAGGTGCGAAGGCGAAGCTGCGAACTTCGTCATCGTCATCCTTGCGAGAGCGGCGAGAGAGCGACTACGCAGTTGACGATATCGTGTAGGTGAAATTGATGTTTTTATCTTACTGCTAGTTGTTACTGAATATTAAGAAAGAAATTATTCCTGCGCGTGCGAGTATCGGCTACGTTCCGTACCACGCACAGGCGCAGACAAGTTGGAGGTACAGATGTGTGTGCGTGACACATGTACGTTGCTGTGCAATTGACTCTGTATGCATGCATATACCTTTTGTGTAGAGATGCGATCTGTACCCAATTTTTTTAATGTTTATATAATTACATTTTTCTGAATGTTATAATGGCGGAATTTTTTTTCGCGCTATTGATTTATACATATATGTATTTTACACATTTAATAAGTGTGTGTACGTGCGCGCGCACTGAGCCTGCTGTCTTTTATGCGATGAGTTTTTGTCTGGAGAGTGTGTAGGCTGATGCAAGTATTTACTATATTTCTTCTCATAGATGTGCAATAGCAACTTTTTTTCGCAATTACAAGTTTGTTGTCTGGCAATTGCGTAGGCCAATGCGCGTATATATGCTATTTCATCTACTAACACATCCCATGCAATGGTGGTCACGTGGTAAAGACTTCGGAACGGCGACCCAATGGTGGTCGAATCGAAACCGCATGCCAACTGAATTTTCAAGTTCCGAAACAGCTACAAAAAAAAAATTGCCAACGCTCCTGAAGGCGGACTGTTTAACTCACCTCCCCGATGCTAGCGTGCCCCTGCTGGCGACGGGTGAACCAACTCACATGCACAAAGTAGCCGTGCCGATACCAGCGCTCCTAGCTACCAACTGTAGAACGTCAAACACTCTGGTGGNACTCACATGCACAAAGTAGCCGTGCCGATACCAGCGCTCCTAGCTACCAACTGTAGAACGTCAAACACTCTGGTGGTGGGCACGAGAATCAAATATGGCGGAAAATGATAGAACTTAGCACACTCTGGTGGCGGGTGCAGGAATCAATGATGNTGGGCACGAGAATCAAATATGGCGGAAAATGATAGAACTTAGCACACTCTGGTGGCGGGTGCAGGAATCAATGATGATCGCCTTCAGCAAACGACTGGTGGCGGGAATTCAAGATGGCCGCCTACAGCAGACGACGATGGTGATAACATCCAAGATATAGGATGCAAAAAACAAGAGGGAGAGGAAAGAACAACATGAAAGAAAATAAAGGAGACCGAGAGGTATATGAGAAAACACCCAAGGGATCGAACAGACGGAAAGCAGGAAGGAATGACAGTGTGAGAAATATTATCGGTACGACAGAGCATGAGAAAACTAATCGGAATGCAAGAGCATGAAGTGCCGACGTGGAATGATAGTGCAAGAGGGAAAAAAGTGAAATTCCACAGGGAACAAAGGGAAATTAAAAAAAGGAAATCTATTATGGCCGCTGCTGACGAGGAATAACAAAGCAGGGTGTTTCCGCGTTGTGTCATACAAGATGGCCACCGTGGCTCCCCAGCAAGTAGCCAGGATCGCTAGAACTCCCTATTTGTAACTACTGACAGAGTGTCCCAGCAAGGAATATTGTGTGTTGTTACCTGGATATTTACACTTCAGAGACAGCACAATTATCGCAAAACTAAGAGAGATATTGTATTTAATATTTACGTATGATTATAGATATTTTGGTTGGATAGTATATCCTGGAAGATGGTGACTTTTTTGTCATTTAGATTTAGTGTATTTTGATTTTTGTACCTTGCGTGGATATAAGTAATTTTTATAATTGTTTTGCCTCCAAATAATAACGGTCTGTATTTTTATGTGGCGTGTCCGAGATGGTGTAGTGGTGAGACTACTTTCCTCCCACATAGGCGAACCGAGTTCGATTCCCGGCGGGGTCACTCCCAGATTTTCGCACGTGGGAATAGTGCCGGACGATGCCGCTGGTCGGCGGGTTTACTCCGGGATGTCCCCATTTTCCCCGCCCTTGCATTCCGGAGCAGCTCCATCCTCACCTCGCTTCGCTCTCATTGGCCCTCAAGACCTAGATGTTAAGAGCGGCCCAGACCTCACCACTTCACTCCATTCCTATTAGGTGGTGTATAAGTAGTGACGTCATTTAACGCAGTGTAAACCTATCGGTCATCCCAGAAACGTCTTAATGCTTACGTGATTCGAGAAGCTGTTCACTGCCTCGTGATTCGGACGGAGAGTGGAGAGAGTGTGTAGGCAGACGGCTGTGCCTTGGGTGTTCGAAGTAGCGTGCTTCACGAACTGCTGTAGCTGTGCTCCGCTTGGCTGCGAAGAGAACAGCAGAGGAGTATCGAGTTTCGTCCCGCGGGCGNCACGAACTGCTGTAGCTGTGCTCCGCTTGGCTGCGAAGAGAACAGCAGAGGAGTATCGAGTTTCGTCCCGCGGGCGATGTAGCTGCCAGGCGAATGTTCTTGAGTTACGCACGGTCAGTCTAGGCAAGCAAGCAGGGAGCAGAGTTTCACTCGTACAGTCGTTATTTAAAAACTAAAGCCTATGCTCGACTTCTTCAACACTTTTTTGATCACACCTTTGAAAAATCACCCCATGAATGACGCGCCTGTTTGTTTCCTGTATATGTGCATCACAAGCGTCTTGTAATTCTCTTAAAATAAAAATATTTTTTTGTAAAATAGTACCTTCTTTTATNCACGAACTGCTGTAGCTGTGCTCCGCTTGGCTGCGAAGAGAACAGCAGAGGAGTATCGAGTTTCGTCCCGCGGGCGGTGTAGCTGCCAGGCGAATGTTCTTGAGTTACGCACGGTCAGTCTAGGCAACCAAGCAGGTAGCAGAGTTTCACTCGTACAGTCGTTATTTAAAAACTAAAGCCTATGCTCGACTTCTTCAACACTTTTTTGATCACACCTTTGAAAAATCACCCCATGAATGACGCGCTTGTTTGTTTCCTATATATGTGCATCACAAGCGTCTTGTAATTCTCTTAAAATAAAAATATTTTTTTGTAAAATAGTACCTTCTTTTATNATATATGTGCATCACAAGCGTCTTGTAATTCTCTTAAAATAAAAATATTTTTTTGTAAAATAGTACCTTCTTTTATATTTAATTGGCAAATTATAATTTTCCGTATATAATTCATATGAATTAAAACAGTGATAATATAGGTAAGTCTGTTGGTATCGCCAAATTATAAATGTTCTCATGCTAAATATCACTATAAAGAGTGCGCACGAATGTGGTGCGTTGTCGCTTTGGTGTAATTTTCTAGACTTAGTTCAGCTTATTTTGCGAGAGGCTGAAGAATAACCTGAAAGAAGAACTGAAGCAGTGCTTCAGAAAAGTTGTAGGTAGAACGTGAATGGACTGTATTCAATATTTTTTAGCTGTGTCTGCTAAAGAATAGCATTTAAGAAATTTGTCATGTCCAAATACTAGTTTCCATTTTCTGTTTCCATCTATAATGTGTGTTTTGTAAAGTGGAAGAAGGGCTTATAGGAGTGCTTCAAAGTTATATTTCGGTACGAAACTTCCAGTATAGGCTGCTTCACTTAGCAGAGAGACGCGCATAATAAACGTGCCTTTATTATTACACCATGAAATGATAGGGTCTTCTCCGGAAGTACCACAGGAGCGAATCGACGAGAGAAAGGATGCACACCAGTTCAGTGTATTGCGAGTAAAAGCGGCTAGACATTCCGTGGACCAACCACAGTCGTCCTTAGCACTTCCCAGGCTTCTAGACCTCGTATACGCAAACTAAAGGATTTCGAAGAGTCTTTCGCTGATTACAAACTTTATTTATATCCGCTTTATGTAAGCTAGAGCTGTGAAATTGTTGCCTGAATGTTGGCAGGTATCAGCAACGTGGCTTTAGCGTAGCAGGTGCATTGTCAAGAAAACCGGACATGTTCGCAAATAAGGAAAAAACTCAGCGTGTCCTCCGGTACCGCGAGACCAGGTCACCAATCACAGTGCAAAAGAACTAGCAGACGACGTATGGAAGAATGCCGCCCGATATCAAGAGCGTTAAGTCTTGGTATGGCAAGTTCTAGAACACAGGCTTTGTTGCTGACTTACCGAGAACTGGCCAACCATCAATCTCAGCTGTGACCTGTAGGATGGTGAAGTTCAAGTAGTATTTGTCTGTAAACAGAGACTTAGGATTCGGTGNTCAATCTCAGCTGTGACCTGTAGGATGGTGAAGTTCAAGTAGTATTTGTCTGTAAACAGAGACTTAGGATTCGGTGGAAATAATATGGCAGGAATAAAAACTCATCATACACATTTCCATCAGTCATTTACTGCTTTTGATTACTAAGAGCACNAAATAATATGGCAGGAATAAAAACTCATCATACACATTTCCATCAGTCATTTACTGCTTTTGATTACTAAGAGCACCACCACAACATGAAAGAAATTTGCATCCAACTGAAACATCTACTTACATGCTAAATAAGATTACGGTTTCACATTCCATTTGCCAAATGCCATACCACTACCAAATACTTAACCTACATTGATTTTACTCAGATAAAACAAACCATATACCCCTTCAGTGTCCTTACTAAAAGTTTCACTTCAGGGACGGGGGCCTTCGTGAAAACCACTTCCAACATTTAACAGGTTTTAAAAGTAATGAATACTTAGCACCATATTATCTCCGAATGCGCTTCTGCGTTTAGTAGATATATATATAAAAGTCCCTGTACATTTTCCAGCAAAACCATTAACCCTTTTGACAGTTGAAACACAAAATGGTTTGCTTTCTTAAAAGTTACGCTCGTAAATATAAATGATTACACTAATAATAAATTGAATACTTAACACACAGCATATATAAAATGGTCGGTAGCCATTATAAGATAATAATTACCACAGGTCACCTTCAAAATTTACTTCCATCTATAGGAACATTAAAAATCGCACCTCGACTAAAATGTTGAATGCACTAAGGTACTACACAATTACACCAGGTACAGTTAATGCACACTTTACTGCCGCAACAATTAATTTAATGATGCTGCAATTAATCCTCCACGTACTCAGGTACGGCCGCTTTAATGACTCTTAAGTACAATTATTTCTCCGTGTACGAATGTACAACACATTTACTGACACAGTTAATACTCCATGTACACATTTAATGATTGTACAATTAATATTCTGAGCGCACACAAGCGCAGTTCGCAGATCCACACAGTGCTCTTTGTCCCGGATCAATCCTCGCGCTCCAAGTGCGGCGCAAAGAGTCAGTTGGAGATTACCTTGTATCCTCTGCGAAACACTCGATGCGAAACACCACGACCCCCATAGTGTTAACGGAAACCAGGACTCAACAACGACCCATCTGATGGTCGTTCGGGGCAGTCCGTGGTATCGTCAGTGCCGGTATTTCTTCCAAAATCCAACCAAATAGGAACTATCCCAAATGCTGTGGCTTCTTTCAACACACACACACACACACACAATATTTTCAAAATCGCACGCACGGACAGTCAAAAGTATTAATAGGAGACCTTTGACTAACGCTATTTCCATACATAAATGCGTCCAGTACATTTAAAAGCTGTTCCACGTCGCTAACGGGAAAATAACCTGTCTGTGTCAAAAAGATCTAGAAGTGGGTGGTCGGCCTTGCGATGTAGCTGTGCAGCTGCTAACGTCAAATCTAGTTTTATTTTTGTTCAATTGGGCGTGTCAGTGCCGGTAATTCCACCAGAGTAGCTTAGGGATGAGCTGGAAGGTAATTTGCATGCCAGATCTACTCGGCCAACAAACTTTATTATTCGCCATGCTACAGGAAGTTTGGAAACGAAATTCGCCAGATGTGTATGAGAACTTGGTGAGAATAACCCAAACAGTTCAAGCTTCATAACAAGAAAATGAGTTACGCGTCTGACACATCTGAAACCAATAACGATTGTTTCCAGGTTAGTTTTGACCCTCATAGAAAATCTCTATCAATTGCGAGCTAGCTTGTAAGTATTCTTGATTAGACTGATGAAACATATATAGCAACTACAAGGAAACAACTGTTACAATATGATAACTCTCCTCTGAAAGTTGTAAAATCATCAAAGATCAAAAAACCATCATAACAGTAATTTGGGTAACATTGTACCAACTGCGGTATTAAGTTTCAAATTAAAATCTCGAAGATCACTTCATTTTACGTTGTACATTATAAATAAAAATATTAACCATAGAAGTGGGTGTGCTGTCGTTGGAAATAAAAATGTATGGTACAGAGTTGCCCCAAATGACTGTAACAATCTCAATACGAAAGCTTAGACTATAGTCTATTCGCGGTTTCTTCACACTTCTTGAAACAAATTTTTTAAAAATCACCCCATGAATGACGTGTTTGGTTGTTTCCTAAATAAACCATGTATCACATGTGTAGTATACTTGTGTTAACATTAAAGTGTTTTGTTATTGCACTTTCACGAATATTTTATTTATAAATCATAATATTCCGTTTACAATTACTACGAATTAAAACAGTGAGTTGTGTTGGTAAATGCCTAGTAGGAAAAAGTTCTTACGAAAATCTTATTACACTGAGTGCACACAAATGTGGTGCGTCGTCCCCTTGGAGTGATATTATAATTTTATATCCTGGAAGTAGATCTTCAGCAGGGCTTCAGAAAAGTGTGAAGTACCCTTGAATGCACTATATATTAATGGGCACAACGACCAGGGCGGCTTCAGCATGATCACGGCAGAAGCTATTCAAGTATAGGCCTCGCGCGGTCCAGCAAGCGCTTAGATCTCAAGAAACACTCCCCTCGAGAGACAGCCCTCTCCTCCTCTTCAGTTCCCTTTCTCGGCGACGGAACCGCCGTCCACCCTCCAGATGTATTCACGGGGCCTGCAGCCACGAATGTCCCTCCGAAATGCTTGCTGTCCCTGTGTATCTCCCCCTCCCTCCCTGGTCACTAACTGCCATCTCTTGTGGCTGATGAGAGGCTGGGACGGGCCGCTGGACCCTCGAGGCCACAGTCTGGTCTCTTGGAACCCACAGACTGTGCCTAGGCCACTCCGTAAACTCCCGTCTCGAGCCCGCCCTCCCTGCTTCATCGGGTTGGGAGGATGATGCGAGAGTATAATCCGGGCTGCGGTATTGAACCTTCGTGCCAGACCTAGGAGTGTGCTTAATTTAGCTCTGAGCCGACCCACCCCTTCCCCTGACCCACACTCCTTGAGAAGCCAACCAGCGTACAGCGGAGATATTAGCAAGCATTTTAAAGGCTATTGAAAGATCTCGCAGTGTGAGAATTCCCGAAACATAAAATCAAAGTACAGAATAGAAACGAATTAATATATTTCGATGGCGTTAGTTTTGCTGGCATTTGAATTAATAAAACCCATCGCGTACAGCAATATTATATACAATGGATAGTTTTCAAATAAAATATTGTTGACTATTCTTTGAATGATAATTATAGATGATAGAAAAACTTTGCATATGCAAAATTAACTGTTCTAGATTTTAAAAATCTTATTACTCATGCAAAACTTTATAATAATAAAATTTTTAATACAGTCAAAATTTTAATTTACGTTATTCTTATAAAAAGTTAATTTCAAAATTGTTCTTCAAAATATGTTATTTGAAATATTATACAGTTGTATATGATATTATTTAATTAATTTGAGACCGTTATTTTTACTTTTTTACTGATTGTGTATATTTTATACTTAAATGTACCAAAATGTTAGCAATTTGAAATCGAAACTTATAAACTACATGAACTATTGCTACATACGATGGTTAGCTGCATCCAAATACCTTGTCAATAAATATAACTCTAGCAATCCGCCTGTCTCTCGCCCTTTCTTGTCTGGACCACATTATGTTTCTCGCACATAATAGACGCTCCTCATCACTCGTGCAGAAAGGTGAGTTGTGGCTTAATAATAATTTTTTACGAAATCTTTAATTATCACAAGGAGATGATGAAGTTGACTACGAATGCAACATTTATAATAAAGAAAAAAACTTTTATAAATGAAATTGGAGCTTATAAAACGAATGCTAAATATTTACCTAAATAGGTTCATTCAAGTACTCAGAACAATTGTACACTTTCAAAACAGGTAAACTATATTCAGAGGAATTTTCATTTAATGTGTTTTCTATTCATAAGTTCTTGCAAAATTTTCATTAATGAAATATTTTAATTCCATTAAAAGAGATGTGAGTGTTTACAGAGCACATATTTAAAAACAATGAAAAATCTTAATGTTTAACCACTCAATTATTCACCCATTAGATTTAGAACCTGATTTTTTTTTTTTAGCGCGCCGATAAATAAAGGTTGTTATTACGTTCCATCAACAGATGGAGCTCATTTTCTTACAATACCGGAAAGTTACGTTTCATAATAATGCCTTGAACGCAGATCTATCGTGCATAATAACCACTATTTTTTTTTCCAAAATCTTTATTGCATTTTGTTTGTAACTGATTACTTCTAGTATCTCAATTTTATTTGACCCACTTTATTTCAATCTCACGTACTCGGTTTATATATATATATATATATATATATATATATGTATATATATTTAATTTTCCTTTTCGCTTACATTTCAATTTCGCAGAACCCAGCTTCGTAAAGGAAATTGCAGGGGCCTTTGTATTATTTCTGGTGTTCATATTCTTGATAGCCCTTCAGGGAAGTAAGTGGGTGAGATGTAAAAAAACACTCGTTTTGCGGTATATGGCCTATGCAACCGTTTCTTTCGCAATGATTGGTTCCTTTGTGAAACAAAGAGATGGAAAAAGACCCGAAGCTAGTGAACTGTTTTAAAATATTTCACGAATACCAAAAATATGAAACACTGGTTGGTTTTCACAAACAGAAATAATTTTCTCATGTTAGCTGTTAATATTCCATTGTCTCCACTAAAGCAAAGGTTTTCTGAACATTTTATGCATTACAATAAACTCCTTCATTCACTCTTCACCACGCTCTACTGGATCAGGATAACTCCTGTAACTGCTTATAAAATAAAATGTGAACTACTGAAGAAATATGTTTGTAGTTGAGTGTGTTGCGTAAGAATAACGCTAGTTGTGCGGATTTTTGTTAGTAGTCAACGTCCGCGAGAATGATAAAATCATTTAAAAGGCTGTGTGCATTAAAATACTTTTATCAATGAAGCTCATGACAACCTGGTCCACTCTCCCATTTAGAGAACTTGGTAAATGCGGAAAGCTTGACTATCCTTGTGGTCAGCGAACAAGAACGTAATATTGCGATATGTGTCTATGCCTATTTTGTACTCGCCCAATGTGGTAGTTATCTCGACATTAGTTTCTTTAATGACACATAATTTTTCTTAAAGATTANTATTTTGTACTCGCCCAATGTGGTAGTTATCTCGACATTAGTTTCTTTAATGACACATAATTTTTCTTAAAGATTAGTTCTGGAAGAATTGTGACGTTTGTAAAATTACCTATGTATGCGCATAAAATTGAAGTAACTATTTAATTAGTTTTTCCTTTAACCTTTTTTAAATATTTTTTTTCACCCTATGAACATGTCGACGACGCTTTACATTTAAATGACTTTGTAATTGAACACACAGCACATACAACCAACGGAAATATTCACGCCAAAATGTACTACCAGATGTCTTACATGCCAGCTAGTTTACAAGCGAGTGTGAAGTCCTAACATGCCAGTTTTCTTAAGACGCGTACTTAACTTGCAAGTAAAATCAATCGCAGACTGTTTAAAACACGTGTGCTTTAAAGAAACTGCTAGCGCTTTCGCATTATCTTTTTCATAGTAAAAGAGAAAAGGTATTATTTTCGAAGGNTTCATAGTAAAAGAGAAAAGGTATTATTTTCGAAGGAAGCCTGTTGAAATCATCCCCACTCCTCATTGTGCCGACTGTATAAACATCTTTCCCAGTCATTGTTTTTGTCTGTATTGTCTTCGTTATTTCGTTCAATCACTTTTACTGTTTCCTAGCTTCTTCATCCTCGTTATATATCTTTTAGTTATTCATTCTGGTGTTCTTGTGTCTTGTGTAGTTTCAATTGTGATAAACTGACAAGATTCCTTCTCTGAAATGATGTGAGTATTAGCTCGCACATTTGTTGACAACAGCCCGCTATGCACATGGATATTTAAATTTTAAATTAAGTATAGTGTTTAATTTTTTGAGTTTNATTTGTTGACAACAGCCCGCTATGCACATGGATATTTAAATTTTAAATTAAGTATAGTGTTTAATTTTTTGAGTTTATGGTTTTGTATGATGTTATGCGTTTTCTGCGACGTACAACTAAGTGCTACAACGCCGTATGTCTAAATTAGTAGTTCAGTTAATTATAAAAGAAACAGCATTTCGAACTTGTCCGGAATATAACTATCATTATACCTTGCTTATTTTTACAACTGTCAGCTACGAAACTTTTCATCAAATCCGAAACGTGTCACATTAAATGTTCTATATTTTCACGTATTTTAGGTGATTAATGGGGAAGCTTGTGGGGGAACTACAGTTAACTTCAATACAAAAATTTTTACCTCAGACGTAACTAAGAGTACAAAAAAAGTTTCGTGTGCTCTTGTTACTTTAAAACAAGATATACAAAATAAAGTGTTTGTAAATAGCATATTTACCCGTGACACACTTTTCATTATTGCACTTTATTGTAAAATTACTTTTAAAATGCAGATAATGCCATAAATAAGACCATTTAAAATTCCATATTAAATAGAAATGGTACTGTGCAAAAATGTGCTTAAGTCTAAAATTTATTTATATATTTATTTTTTATTTTTTGGGGGGAAAAATATGTTTCCTCAGAAAACGTGAAAAAGAGCACGTGCAAATTTCGACACCAATGCAAATGTTTTTCATTTTATATTTCATTATTAATCACATTTTTGTGGCTAGAATATTACCTCTAAACCATGTATAGTCAAAATTTTCAATATTTTATATTCATATTGTAAATATACGTAAATGCATATGGATAGCCTACATACACACATACACACAGTTCTAACCAAGGAAAAAAACAAAGCAATCGCGGGTTATCACTCATCATAATTTTCGAGGGCAAACGTGCGGCTATTATGGTATAAATTTGCGATGTTATTTCTCTCGCTACAACACGACAGGCATAAATGGGGCTCGAAATAAGTTTCTAACGAAATTTGTCAGAACGAAGAAAATATTATACTGACAAAAATGTATATAATATAATTCTTAGAGATCTGGTGTTACCATAACTCACATAATCTCGTTTTAGTGAAAAACATATTGAGACATTAAGTTTGCGCCCCGCCCCTTCTTCGTCCCAAAACGCTTAGTTCTGTGATCCTTGTTTCATTTATATTGTGCAGGAAATTCGTGCATTTACTAGTATTAATTAAAGCAACGCTTACACATCTTTAAATAACAAATTTGATATGCCGTTGAATTTAATTTTTAAACCAGTTTTTTTTTCGCGTAATTTTAATGTAGCGCAAAGGCCATTCGTCGAAAATCATAAAATGTATGTTAAACGCATGTTAAGTAGAAGTCTGCCTGCCAGACCGAACACCTTTCAGGCCATATGCCGGTTACGCAAACGACTTCAAAATACGTGCATTTGTTCATCATACGTGGTACTATAAAAAAGGTGTTCCAATTTTTGCGAAAGTATTCCCTGTGTGAGACGTATTTCGAAACACCTCATCTCATTCCCACGTCCGTGATTGTATGGTTTTAGCTTATACGCGTCCAAGATTTCTGCTTACAGAACACACGCGTTCACCCCCGGGTTCGACCCTATTTTGATTGGTCCAGTCAAATGCTAAGGCATCCTCACAAAGTTTTGCGGACATTAAGGAGCTCGACTACCTGAATATCGGTCTGCCTTGCAGTGCGTGTTTAAAAAAAAATCCAGGTTTGTTTTTTTTGGTGAAACTATTAAACGTGTGTTTAAAGTGCTGAACTATGGAAACAACACACGCTTCAGACTGCGCCTGTTGATTACTGCCATATTAAGCCGTTAATAATTACGTAAGCAAAATGTTACAACATAAATTGAAAACGGATTAACATGTCACACTTANTCATATTAAGCCGTTAATAATTACGTAAGCAAAATGTTACAACATAAATTGAAAACGGATTAACATGTCACACTTATTGTATAACCAAAAAAATGAAAGGGCGCAACGTGTTGTCAACCTAAATATCAATACTAAATTGCATAACCTGTAAGGTGCTGTAAAAGTGCTAACATTACATGTAAACTAAATAAACGAGAACAAAACTCTATACATAGCTAATAATACTGAACATACTGATATGTCGTGCTCGGCCATAGGTCGGTATGACAGTAATTCGGGTCGCAAATCTTTATAAATTCAGAGCAGTATATGCCCATGTAAAGGGCAATGCAAACTCCGCGGCAACGCCTAAGTAAGCCTAGGCGTTGCCGCACGGCACCTCAGCCATATAACCAATGTTAAATTATCACCGGACGAACGATCTTTCGATACACCATTTCAGAGCATTCCGACATAGTTAACAAAGTCTTTTTTTATTTCAAAGCGCTGTGTCGCAAAATATACGCTCGTATACAAACAGATGTGCTATCAACTTTGCTACAGACTTACCACCAATAAAACAATAGGGTTGTTTTTTTCAACTCCCGTAGGTACACACAGGCACGACGAGAACACTGCACGTCAGTTCAGAGCCTAGCGCGTAGGGACGATGGCACGGTTGACGCGCGTGTCAGCGTAGCCCTTATCGCTCCCGCGATTCTGAACCTCGTAAGGGGAAGGGGGGGGGCAGCAAGTGCACAGGNCCCCCCCCCCCAGACCCCTTGTGTGGGTGGTGGGTTTGCGTGGGGGAGGGTCCGCTTCCTCTCTTTCCATTAGCGGTGTCCGATTTCACCGGCGAGGACGTGCGCGGAGTGGTATAAAAATAACGGCCCGGAGCCTCCGGGCGCAGCTCCCGGAGTCGTGAACCCTCGCGCCGTCGCTGACTCGACTGTTCTCCTCGCTCCTGTGAAGGATGCCAAGTCGCATCCCCAGCTCGGCTTATCTCACACCCCCGCCATTCGCGTTTATCATCCTCGGAGACTTTTCGTGCGATTCCCCGAAGTTAAAGTTTGAAGGCTCTCATTTTGAAGATTTAACTTTACTCCTTTACTCCCCCTGAGGACATTTTTTGATTTTCGGTGAGTTTTGATAAAGAATGTATGAGTATGAGACTACGAAAAACTATGAACAGCTTGTAAATAACAACGGCGGACCCACCTGTGCACATGATGTAAAACAATTTGGTGCTAATCTAGGAAATGTCTGTTTATTCTAGAGGAGAATGACAGGTATTGATACGCCGGAAGAAGGCGGTGAGTCCGAAAGTCCGTAACTACTGATATGCGAAAAAAAAATACAATTTCCTACGTGTTTTAAAAAATGTATCGTAAGAATGTGTTTTCTTAAAGAAAGGTTTTACTGAAAATAATAGAAAGTAATTTAGGAATAAAATTGAAAGGGGAAAAAAAAACAACCATTATTTATGTATCGATATAAACAATTTTTTAGAACAATTCCATTACATTACTAAAAAACCACGAGCTAAAACGAGCTAACAATAATTCGCCCTAAAGAGAGCGAATGACAGAAAGAGAAATGGAGAGAGACGTGAAAGCATTGCACTGTCATCGGAGCTACGTCAGTGTGCAAAGTTTCGAGTCAATCGGATACGTACCCAAGCGACAAGAGAAGGAAGAAAAAAGCTTGTAATTTTATATATATATATATATATATATATATATAAGAAAAAACTGACTGACTGACATATCAACGCCCAGCCACAAACATTGATACTAGGAACATAACATTTGAGGAAAACATTCATTATGTAATGTAGAAAGCCACTACAGAGGGATTTTTTAAAATTCAACACCCAAAGGAGTGAAATAGGGGGTTAAAGTTTGTATGGAAAAATATTATGGTCCTATTAACACGAAACTTCGTGTTAGTACTGTAAAACATAAATAATTAAGCACATGTTTTAAAGTTTATTAGAAATAAACCTATAGTAAAACCCGTTCTATTGACTAGCAACTTTGTAAAGGTATTCTAAGAAAGAAATAATTAGGCTGAGAAAGCTATAAGCTATAATCTAAGAACCTACTTACACAAACACAAAATTATTACAGTAAAATAGTAATATATCAATATTGAATACATTGTCGATAGACGATGTTATGTACAATTTCAATCGCGATATCGTTTAGTTTATGTTTATTTCACCGAGGTCTAACTAAACGTTTACCTATACACCACCGACTTACGTATATTTCTTTCGAATTTGTATTGTTGTTTGGATTGATTTTGCGGTTTATTGATCTGATTTGTTTTTGTTTAAATCCATAAAAATTTTGCTATTTAAAAAAATGGTTGTTCAAATGATAAATATTGACTGGCAAATGGTGCGATAAATCGTTGTGACAAACACACACACACTTATATACAACTTCCTGGGCTCTATTTAGCCATGGGTCTTCCAGGGTTTTTAACATTCTCATGTTGTTGTTTGCATTTTGTAGTTTCCACAGGCACAGGCCCCCTTGGACCTGTGGTGAGATTGCTCAGCCCTCGGGGTCCCTTGTCCACTTCCACCACCAGGCTTATCCTCTTCTTATTTGCCACCTGCCCAGTGGGCGTAGCTATTCTCCTTCATAGGAAAGAAAACCATCCACCACCATAACGAATATTTAAACCATTGCCAGCACGAGTCCTACCTCATCTGATATCGTGGGTATCCGTGACATTCCTTCATCGGGATGCGAGCCTCTTGGTGTCCTTAGAAGGTACGACTCTCACCCTGAGCGGTTCACGAACCTGAAGGAAACCTCTTATGGGGCCGAGGTCAGCCAGTCCTACTCCTTTTCATGACACTTGTGGGTTCTCCTGGCAGGGTGCACTAATGCCTCTAACCCCCGCCAGGTCTATTTACATACTTTCGAGTTTCTTCATTAGGAAATTCTAGTCTTGAAGCCCCAACAGTCTGAACGTAAAGGAGACGGCCAGCATTTCACTAAGCGCTACGTCACAAATTGCCCCATGATATGTTTTGCCTGGGAGGCAGGTACCCCTTCTAGTAAATCATGGCATAGGGAACGTCCAGGAGATTCCATCGTTTGCTGATCCCAACCATGGGATAACCCAGCATAGTGGTACAACAAGAAGACGTGGGTCCCCTTGGGTTGGCAGAGGCTACAATTTGTGCATTACCAGCCCGTCTCGTAACTAAGTTTCCTCCAAACCAATGATGCTAGGAGTGGCATTACCTCCGACGCAATTATCGATCAGCAGGATTTTTTTTCCGCCTCTGATGTGGTCCTTGTAAGAAGAGAGGAGAAGCCCCCTTCTGAAGTCGAAGGCAACCCCCATCGAGGGAAACCCCACCAGGTATAGAGAGACAGCCCCAGCGCACCTCGGGGAGACCCCGGGGGGGTAGCTAACACTCCCCGGGTGTACCCGCCCTCCGAGAATGCAAAAATACTGGCACAACATTACAGCCATTGCAGCCTGAGTCCCTGCTACAAGACTCCACCAAATAACTGAACCGGTCCTCCTATATCGGGGAGAGGGATACCCTTTCCGTAGTTGAGGCAATACCCACCAGGTATAAGTAACAGTCAAATTGTGCGCAATCTTACAGTCAATTAAAACCTAGTATAAAGAGATACTCCTTCCGTAGTTGAGGCAATACCCACCAGGTATAAGTAACACAGTCAAATTGTGCGCAATCTTACAGTCAATTAAAACCTAGTATAAAGAGATACTCCTTCCGTAGTCGAGGCAATACCCACCAGGTATAAGTAACACAGTCAAATTGTGCGCAATCTTACAGTCAATTAAAACCTAGTATAAAGAGATACTCCTTCCGTAGTCGAGGCAATACCCACCAGGTATAAGTAACACAGTCAAATTGTGCGCAATCTTACAGTCAATTAAGACCTAGTATAAAGAGATACTCCTTCCGTAGTCGAGGCAATACCCACAAGGTATAAGTAACACAGTCAAATTGTGCGCAATCTTACAGTCAATTAAGACCTAGTATAAAGAGATGCCCCTTCCGTAGTTGAGTATAATGCTGGTTTTCTGTGATTGCTATATAAGTGAGTCCTTTCTTTTTGACAACGTGTATCTGCAAATTCTGACTTTACTGAAGTCACCGACAGTGCCACACAAAAATATTACCATACGATCTATTTTTTTTATCTATCTCTTTATCTCTGCCCATGAAACGTTTTAAGGAACTTTAAACGAAAATGGCTCATCTTGGGCAGTAGGAACAATAGTCAAACGTTTGTTAGTTAGTTCGCACTTATCGATAAACCGGCGTCAAATATTTTACAAGACATGATGGTAAAAGTGACTCACGAAGACTGTGGGCACCCCCAATATTTTCAATTATTGTGGGAGTCATTAAAAACGTTTGTTCGTAAGTTCAAGTTATCAGTGGCATAAAACACTGTTCCGGGATAGTAATTTTATTTCGTGTCTTTTGCGATATTTTTCAAACATTAAATTCATAAACTCTATTTACACAGGTAAGCATCTCCCTCAATAATTTAAATCGTATTTTCTACACTATTTTTCGTAAGGAATCACTTCATAAAATATTTCCTTTTTGTTTCAGGACAACCTGTAGATACGTTTTATATGCGTGGTATCTGGAAAACACGAACGACAACTTTACGTTAGAATAGATTGTAATACAAAAATAACATTTAAATATATGACTCACAGTTTCGAATATTTCAGCAACGGAAGATTAGAAATTAAATTTTGGACGAATAACTAACTTATTATAAATACTACAAGTAATGAGGTCTACTACCAGTACGAAGTCTGGAACTGTTCAGTGAAAATAATTCAATTGGTAACACTTACTTTGTACCTAACTCCGTGGTGGGGCACCATAACTAGTTTATATTTATTTTTGATCGGTACTTCCATGAAGAGAGAAGTTAGTCTTGTGTTATTCCTGTTAACCTAATTATTTTCGAGAAATTCAGGAATTGCATTCGAAAACAATGCGTGGAGTGCGTGATTGGTGGGCAACACGCAATGCACTCTATAGCCGGTACAAAGTAGTAGAAGCTGTTCACGGTAAAATACTTTTGATAAAACAAGTAAGTTGGCAGCAAAACTATTAAAAACATCTCAGAGCCTTGATGTTGTATTGACCACAGACTAAAAATGAGGTAGACTTATTTTGCTTCTTCTGCGCATGTGCCCCAACATTGAACTACCCCCAAGGTAACCCAACTGTCAAGGTTGCATGGTCAACTGCGACGAACGTGTTTTATTTGTATATTAATCTTTAAAAGAAAAGAACTTTCATATGAATAAAACACTGTTACCAAAGTGAATCTAATGAAACTGCGCATTGCAAACTGAATACAGGAAGTAAACAAACATCTACAAGCTCTTGTTTACTACGCAGTTTTCTAACCTCAAATCCTATTCACGCCGTGTCCGACAGGCGCACTGGCAGAAAAGCAGTTCGACGTCGGGACACGGAGACTGGTTTTGCGCCGCCAGCATGATCAGCTCCAACCCTAGAGGAAGCGAGTCCTGGTGCAAGGACTATTGCGAGGTCCTTCCCTTCCAAACTAGTTGACCCCCCTTCCCCACGAACATTATGCTCGGAACAACTCATTTAATATAATATAATATTATATTAATATATTTCCGAAACAATACGCAATGATCTCGAGCATCCGCACCTCGCTCCCAACATTTTATTGACAAAACATTTTCCAATTTTTAAAATAGATATGTTTACATTTATAAATTTGATCGTGAAATATAAAACTCATAATCAAAAGAGTACTAAATATCTAAATATTTTGTTAATAAATAAATAAAACTTTTTTTAGGTGTGATGCATTGTAAAGTCACGTGTGCCCCCCCCTCCCCCTATAACACACAACGTGAGCATGATCAGTCTACCCCATCTTCTTTCTACGGCATTGACAGTGTAACATGTACTGAGATGGTACATGGCAACGATAATCTTTCATACGGCGGAAGGGTACAAAATCATAAGTGAAGGTAGATCCTAAGGGGAGTTTTCAAAGGTCTTCAATAGGCCGTAAACAGCCTTCAACATAAGGGTTAGGTGCTTGACGGCGCCCGCCTGTCAGTAGATTTTTTTTTACCCCACATCTAATTTACACGAGCAAGGCAGCAATAAGGGCGACAATGCTACGCTTACGAGAGTCCTGTCGCTTCTACGCACAAGTTTCTGAACTGGCGTGCAGGCACTCCACCGTACTGCGCGTGCTACGAGACTACGGCGACTCTGCCTACGACTATGTGTGGAAAGTTCGTAGCTAAGCTGCGTGCAGGTTTCTGTTCTAAGTTTCGCACGTGTCTCATCAATACACTTTCCCATAAATGGTCTTAAAAAGTAATTTTTTAGCTATCCCGGAAGCCTTCAAATGCGTGTCCTCGTCTAAAGTGTATTCTTCCTTATCATTTAATTGTTTGTTAAAAAAATAAAAAGACTCGTATTTCAAACACACCCGTTCAGTGCGTGCATATTTCTGGAAATAACAATGGTAATAAACTTCAAAACCGATTACACAATAGTGATATTTATGTATGAAAATGCTTCATTTTTACTTCAAAACACCATTACAGCTGATTACATAAACTGTTAGAAGATAAGATTTCCTTCCTCAGTGCAAGCATATTTGACCTGTTCGAACTTGTACGTCATCCCGTGAAATTCAGCGTGATTTCTTCCGGCGTTTTTTTTTTTTGTACTCATACTCAAATTTCCACAGTTTGGAATATTTTGTTATACGTAACCGAACATGCCGAAGTACGAATTTGCGCTGGTGTCTTACTCACCCATGCTACTATACGATAAAACCGCACCTATATTTCGAATGAAATTGCAGTTTATTTTGTAATTAAGGACATGTAAACCTTCTAAATATTACTTTGAGCAAAAAGCACAGTATTGCAGTTTCTTTATATTTGCCAAGATAATATCTTGCGTAGTTTGAAGAAAGCTTCATGGACCCATGTGACTGCAGTATGAGAATTCTGAGCAACGAAAATACGTAATGTAAATGATACCTACAATTTCTCAAGCACAAGTAACCTCATATATAATCACCACTAACGATACATATTTATTTACGTGCCGACTGAGATAGTCATGTAATAAATAGTAATCACAGAAATGTCACGTTTCGCTGCTAGCTATCTTCTGTACNGCTGGTGTCTTACTCACCCATGCTACTATACGATAAAACCGCACCTATATTTCGAATGAAATTGCAGTTTATTTTGCAATTAAGGACATGTAAACCTTCTAAATATTACTTTGAGCAAAAAGCACAGTATTGCAGTTTCTTTATATTTGCCAAGATAATATCTTGCGGAGTTTGAAGAAAGCTTCATGGACCCATGTGACTGCAGTATGAGAATTCTGAGCAACGAAAATACGTAATGTAAATGATACCTACAATTTCTCAAGCACAAGTAACGTCATATATCATCACCACTAACGATACATATTTATTTAAGTGCCGACTGAGATAGTCATGTAATAAATAGTAATCACAGAAATGTCACGTTTCGCTGCTAGCTATCTTCTGTACCTAAAACCATGTTCTTAATTTTGCACGGTTATGGCACATTCTACTTTATTACCTTAAAATAATTGAAAACCTTCCAAAAATTTTTATTATACCAATATGTCAATATACATATACTTATGTTACGAAAGTAAACAAATGTACTGGTGGATATTAAACAGGATTTCGGTTTACGTAGTCTTCTTTATATTTAAAATGCAATATCTTCAATCGATTGAATCGATTAAAAGTATCTANTTTACTGGTGGATATTAAACCGGATTTCGGTTTACGTAGTCTTCTTTATATTTAAAATGCAATATCTTCAATCGATTGAATCGATTAAAACTATCTAAAATGTTTGGTTGTATCTGGAACAACTCACTCCATGGTTAAAACAAAACAATACGCTTTAGATTTTGGCCTTGAATAATTATATAAGCGCTTGCAATTATATTAATATATATTTTAACAAAAATTTAAAAATAAATAGCTTAAATATAAATGATTTTAATTATTTGTTAATGAAAATGCAATAGACTTCTTATAGTGTTAACTTTAAGAATTATTGTTTAATTAATAGTGGATAAATTGTCCATCCAATTTATTGTACATTCCCGTTTTCTTGAACGGAGTAATTTGTCCATTAGTGTGCTCAACTTTCATGAGAGGGCACGATAATACCCTCCCTACAAGTATTGTCAAGAATACTTGTTCCTGAGGAAGAACGTTCTAGGTGTTGAGAGCCAATACAGTTGCGAGGCCAGAAAGAAGACAGGTTTTTCTTTAACAAGGGCCTGAAATTCACGAACTTTGCATTTATTCTGAACAATGTTTTCAATTACAGTTGCAAAAATAAGGTTTCGTCTTGCGTTTGCTTTTCTCGAAGTGTGTTTTGAACGTGCACATTTTCATCTCGAAACATTCTCCGCCTGAAATTTTCCTGGTAATTTAGTCTCCGTGCGTGAAAATTCATGAAGCTACACGGCAACATGCAATCTCCTTCGCTTGAGAAAATTGCAGAAGTAAAAAGTAGCTGTCTTCTTATTCGCGCCAAGTAAAGAATACGACTTGGCACACGCCAGTTCTATTTCTTTAATTTGAGTTGTACTCGTACCTTAAAGGAACTGAACTCTTAGTTCACAAATTGCGAGAAAGGCGCTTAAAGACGATGCCTGCGTTCACAACATCCCTTTTTTCTATTCGAAATCGCACTTGATAATTCCTGGGTTATAAGCAGCTTGCAATTTACTCAGAGGGTATGTAAATTCTTTCCTTCTTTCTTTATATATCTTGTTATACTGGAGCATTTAGGTCGATGGGTTGTGTTCTGTGCTACTAGATAGTGTTTCAGTAAACTTAGTTCTCAACTCTTTCAATAAAATCTTTTGAATTAAAATGTGATAATTCATGGTTGGTAGAATTTTTTTTAATATGTATGAGAAGTGAGATATACGCTTCACAGTCATCGAAACATTACTCGTGTGTTATATTTACACTTGGAAAATTACTGTATTTACCGTAATGCAGTAACTGTATTACTGCCAAAAAAATTTAGGAGAGAGGTCAATTAATATTACAAATAATGTAGAGTAAAAATACTTTATTCTGAACTGCCATTTATTTCCCCATGTTTTCATAAATATCATCAGCAGTAGTTAACTTGTAAATTGCTACCATTTGTTTGTGTAATTACTCGAACTGTTGCGAATCTGTTTCTGCCGTGCTGCGTTCATATTTTCTGTGAATGAAATCTATAATTAAAACAAATACAAAGTTAATATCGAATGTAAAGAATAATTGTGAACGATTTTAACACTAACATATTTATAATACGTTTCAGAATTATGCTTACGCCTATTTAGATTCTAATTACCTTGTATTGCATTACACTGAATTGTAACGATGATTTGATAAACCTATTTGACTATACAATATATATTTAACGGAAAACACGTAACGCTAGACGAAACATAATAATGTAACGTGTGGAAAATAAAACAAAGTTTATTGTAAAAATCCACACGTAAAAATTCTGCAGACAATTGAAACGAATGTAAACAAAAAAATTGCAAACGAATAAATAAAAAATAATTAGGGAAGTGAAAATTCTTGGCCAAATAAAATATACAAAGAAACTTACTCACACGAACTATTCTGGTGTCATAAGTTGGCAGTTTTGTTGTTGCAAAATAGGAAATAGTATGTTCAAAAACAGGGCCTCTAACTTTCAAACAACAATAGAGTACTTGAGATGAGAGAACACCGCAGTGACATTATACTTCTCAAAAAGTTCAACGTAACATAAAGTGACCACCATACATGTGTATGTCAGTTAGGGAAGCATAGACTTGCACCAGTGTTTGGTTATTACCTAAATATGCCATGTATCCCAAGCGTTCAATACCTCTGTTAACATAAAAGTATCTTATTTTTCGTTAAAATTTGAATTTTAACTATATTTTATTATTAAATTAAAATATTTTATTCATAATAAATACTTATAAAAACTGTGAGAAAACGTGTGTGTTTGTAGCGCCTAGTAAGAAATAGTTCACATGCTAAATATTATTACAACTGAGTGTGCACGAATACGGTGTGTTGTCATTTGGTGTAAATTTATAGACATAGTTAATCTTAGATTTCACAAGACGGAGGAATATCCCGAAAGTATAACTTTAGCAGGGTTTCAGAAAAGTGTGAATTAACCGTAAATGGATTATCTACACATATTATAAAACTCAGCGTGTCTCTGTCTGTTAGTGCGCTTATCCCTCGAGAACCACCTATCCGATTTACGTGTTTTTTTTTGTTTTTTTTTAATTCATAGCTACGTTCTCTGGCCAGGTTTTAGAATGTATTCCGGTACGTAAAGTAACATAAGGAATGAGCAGTGACGATAACAGTGAATCAACTCGGGAAAAAAAGGTTGCCGCCAGCGCGCTCTCTTGCAATACGATGTCTAAACCGTTAAAGATGGAACAATATCGTGTAGTAAAGAATTGCGTAGAATAAAAAGACCTTAATTAAACTCCGTGGTAGCATATATCTACAGGATGATTCAAAAATCATGGGGCAAACATTGAGGGGTAGTAGAGCTCACTAAAAGAAAAAATTATTTCATAGGAATATACCGGCGGAAGTGACGCGTTCAGGCACAAACACAAAAATAGCACAAGAAATGCAACACATTGTTTATTTACAACGTCGCCGCTAAATGCCTTTTTACAGCAATGTTTATAATTGCTACTACCGACAGTAATGCAAGCTTGGTAGCGTTGGTGAAGTGATCGGCGAACAGATTCAAATACGCCGGTTATTTCACGCACGCCATCATTGTCAGCCATATTTAGAGGTCACCAAGCATGCATGACTGTTGGTGGATGCATTTCCAGCAACTGTTTTAACATTTTCTGTACGGAATCACTCGTTAAGTGTGCTGATAATGATCATGTTATGTTTCCGTTAATGTGTTATGTTTGTGTGTTTGTGCCTCAACGCGTTTCTTCCGCCCATATATTCCTATATAATAATTGTTTTTTTTAGTGAGCTCTACCACCCCTCAATGTTTGTCCCGTGATTTTAGAATCATCCTGTGTATATAACTAAACAATAGTTATGTGGTCGACGCGAGCGGAGCCGCGGGCACAGCTAGTAACAGATAAACTTCACCTTCGTCGCTGACGCCACGTAGNAACTCAACTCAACTCAACTCAACTCAACTCAACTCAACTCAACTCAACTCAACTCAACTCAACTCAACTCAACTCAGCTCAGCTCAACTCAACTCTCTCTCTCTCTCTCTCTCTCTCTGCCTTGTCTTTCCATAGTGTTCTGGTACAGCGTGGCGGGGATATTCCAGCCGTGCCGTTAACGTTTATTGAATCAAACCTTTGTATAACGCGTTTGGCTTTTCCCTAAATATGTTATGCATCACAAGTGTTATATACTTATGCTTGGTTAGATAGAAAAATTACTTATATTTATCCATAAATTGTAATATTTCATTTTTAGTTAATATGAACATACACAGAGAGAAAATATGTGTGTTGGCAATGCCTAGTAAGAAATAGTTCCGATGCAAAATATTCTTAAACTGTGTTCGCACGAATGCGGTGCGTTGTCCCTTTGGTGTAATTTTCTAGACTTATTCCTGCTAGGTTTTCACGAGGCGGAGGAATATCTCGAAAGTTAAACTTTAGCAGGCCTTCCGAAAGTTTGAAAGTGACCATAAATTTACTATAGTATTACGAGTGACAGCTGAGTAAAGAACCGCTTCTCCTACAAGCCGGGTGGACTTAATGCACTATCCTGACCTTGTGTGAGCGATTGTGTACGGTGTATGTATAAAATCTATGGTGTGATTACGAAATTTACATATCTTGATATAAGGGTTTTATGGTGTTCTCGTTACTTTCCCGAAAGACTGCTAGGTTTACGATATCAACTTCCTGCACGACTGTGTGTATAGCTGGATCTGTGTGTGTGTCCCCGGCTAAAATCTTTCGAACCCTTGTGCTGATTTTAACCAAATCAGTGTATTTTCAACACTTAATATGGATACCAAACTTTAATACTTTACAGCCATTCCGGATGATTATTCTCAGAGTGGAAGCATTTTTATGTTTCTTGACGCTGTCATAACTCAAGAATACCTCTGCCTATTTCAATCAAAATCTGCGTCTTGGCCGTTCACACCGCCGGAATTAGTGGAGTGCAGTTACAAAAGTTGCCTTCTCCGTGTCATGTGATTTATAAGAATATAGCAAAAAAAAACATTTTAAGGACAAAACTGTCTAGGTCTGACGTGTACTTTAACGCCAAGTATCTCCAATTGGGCTAAATAAAGAAATTAAATATATGTCACAAATGTTACTCCACAGAATTTCAAAACATTTCTGGTTTTAATTTAAATAAGGTTTCTTTGGAAACTGCACGAAATACTAGTTTTGGAAGAGCAACGAACGGGTAAGGTGAGGTTTGTAACATACAAAAATTACACAAAGCAGTTGCAGTCATTAATTTTCTACAATATTATTATAAACTATTAACCATTTTCTCTTAGTTTTCTAACAAGGCAGTTATAATATTGTTTTTGCTTACAAATTATTTTAATTCATTGGACATTGTTTCTTGTCTTCTTTCTGTTATTGCAAAATCTAAAGTACTTTCTGTGACCTATTAAAAATATTAACATATGAAAATGGTGTCAGTAATATTATTATTCCAAGCTTAAAGGTAGATCATCTTAAATAAACAACCCTTCTTCATTGTCTCTATCATTGATCTCCTACACTGCGGCATGTTTAACAGTAATTTTTTTTAACTACTGTAAACGTTAATTAACCGCCAGCAATCACCAAAGTGCTGTTTCAAGAGATTGTTCACAACACGAAGCTTGTTAGGATTAAATCGTATGCACTGTCCTTTTTTAATTACTACAGGACTAATCTCAACATGACATTTTCCCTTCTTACTGATTCCCCTTAACCGAGATTAGGGATGGGTGAAAGTCCAAAACTAAAGAGTTGGAACCTTTGTGGAAAGTTTTCATAGGATCTTTCCAAAAAAAACAGGGAAACGTGAAAAACTTTGGGAATTTTTTTTCCAATTTTTATAATAATCGTACAGGCTCACAGTAACATGTATCTGGCGTAGCCGTAGGCCATAGTTATCAGTAATGTATTTTACAATACATTTTCTTTACCATTACACAAGCAGNCAACTCAACTCAACTCAACTCAACTCAACTCAACTCAACTCAACTCAACTCAACTCAACTCAACTCAACTCAACTTAACTTAACTTAACTTAACTTAACTTAACTTAACTTAACTTAACTCAGCTCACCTCAGCTCAGCTCAGCTCAGCTCAGCTCAGCTCAGCTCAGCTCAGCTCAGCTCAGCTCAGCTCAGCTCAGCTCAGCTCAGCTCAACTCAATCTCAACCTCAACCTCAACCTCAAACTCGAACTCAACTCTCTTTCTTTATTTCTCTCTATAGTGTTCCGGTACAGCGTGGCGGGGATATTCCAGCCATGCCCTTAACGTTTTTTTTTAATCAAACCTTTGTATGACGCGTTTGGCTTTTCCTTAAATATGTTATGTATCACAAGTGTTATATACTTCTGCTAGCACAGAAGTATCTTATTCTTGGTTAGATAAAAAATTACTTATATTTATCCATAAATTGTAATATTTAATTTTTAATTAATATGAACATACACAGACAGAAAATGTGTGTGTTGGCGATGCTTAGTAAGAAATAGTTCCGATGACAAATATTCTTAAACTGTGTTCGCACGAATGCGGTGCGTTGTCCCTTTTGGTGTAATTTTCTAGACTTAGTCCTGCTAGGTTTTCATGAGGCGGAGGAATATCCCGAAAGTAGAACTTTAGCAGGCCGTCAGAAAGTTTGTAAGTAATCATACATTGACTTTAGTATTCCGAGTGACAGTTGAGTAAAGAACCGCTTTTCCTACAAGCCGCGTGGACTTAATGCACAAGCCTGACCTCGTGTGAGCGATTGTGTACGGTGTATGTATAAAACCTATGGTATAATTATTAAATTTACATATCTTGATGTAAGGGTTTTATCGTGTTCTCGTTACTTTCCCGAAAGACTGCTAGGTTTACGATATCAACTCCTGCACGACTGTGTGTATAGCTGGATCTGTGCGTGTGTCCCCGGCTAAAATCTTTTGAACCCTTGTGCTGATTTCAACCAAATCAGTGTATTTTCAACACTTAATATGGATACCAAACTTTAATACTTTACAGCCATTCCGGATGATTATTCTCAGAGTGGAAGCATTTTTATGTTTCTTGACGCTGTCATAACTCAAGAATACCTCTGCCTATTTCAATCAAAATCTGCGTCTTGGCCGTTCACACCGCCGGAATTAGTGGAGTACAGTTACAAAAGTTGCCTTCTCCGTGTCATGTGATTTATAAGAATATAGTAAAAAAACATTGTAAGGACAAAACTATCTGGATTTTGCGTGTACTTGAACGCCAAGTATCTTCAATTGGGCAAAATAAAGAAACTAAATATACGTAACAAATTTTACTTCACAGAATTTCAAAACATTTCTGGTTTTAATTTAAATAAGGTTTCTTTGGAAACTGCACGAAAGACTAGTTTTGGAAGAGCAACGAACGGGTAAGGTGAGGTTTGTAACATACAAAAATTACACAAAGCAGTTGCAGTCATTAATTTTCTACAATATTATTATAAACTATTAACCATTTTCTCTTAGTTTTCTAACAAAGCAGTTATAATCTTGTTTTTGCTTACAAATTATTTTAATTCATAGGACATTGTTTCTTGTCTTCTTTCTGTTATTGCAAAATCTAAAGTACTTTCTGTGACCTATTAAAAATATTAACATATGAAAATGGTGTCAGTAATATTATTATTCCAAGCTTAAAGGTAGATCATCTTAAATAAACAACCCTTCTTCATTGTCTCTATCATTGATCTCCTACACTGCGGCATGTTTAACAGTAATTTTTTTTAACTACTGTAAACGTTAATTAACCGCCAGCAATCACCAAAGTGCTGTTTCAAGAGATTGTTCACAACACGAAGCTTGTTAGGATTAAATCGTATGCACTGTCCTTTTTTAATTACTACAGGACTAATCTCAACATGACATTTTCCCTTCTTACTGATTCCCCTTAACCGAGATTAGGGATGGGTGAAAGTCCAAAACTAAAGAGTTGGAACCTTTGTGGAAAGTTTTCATAGGATCTTTCCAAAAAAACAGGGAAACGTGAAAAACTTTGGGAATTTTTTTTTCCAATTTTTATAATAATCGTACAGGCTCACAGTAACATTTATCTGGCGTAGCCGTAGGCCATAGTTATCAGTAATGTATTTTACAATACATTTTCTTTACCATTACACAAGCAGTGAGTTTGGTGTAACTGCTATAGCCAATTTTAGACACATAAGACCACTTATTAGTGGTTCCGTAAACTAATGAACCAAATTTGAGGAGATATTATCCATGTTACAGTTTTCTATAAAATGAAGAAACACGAAGACCGCCACTCCCGTTTTTGTTTTGAATATTATTCTTTCATGTTTTGAAAATTAATTCGTAAAACTGCCTAGCCACAAATACATAAAAATTTACAGCTATTAAGTTTTGGGGTTACAGAAATAAAGAATACATATTATATAATTGTGCAAACCATGATAATGAGTAAAATGTAATAACTTCAGAAAGGTGGCGGGGGAAAATAATACAATCCCATGGACTTAGTGGACTTATCAAAGCTGCTAAAATTGTACACTGCATTCTCTTGCAACTTGTGCAGTGTTATGCATACTACCTCTTGCAAGAGAATGTTCCAACTTCCAATCGGGAATAAATATCTTAATTAATGATTAATAAAAAAAATTACCTGTCTTTTATGTTTGAACTATTTTCATTAGCAATATAAATAGCTTCTTTGTTGGGCATATTAACCAAATGTTTCCACGAATTTTGTTTTATTTTTAAAATTTGGTTCATTAGAAGCGTTGTTATAATCGTAATAAATATCTTTCTTGCTTTATTCCTCGTCATCGTTACTGAAATTTTGGAGAAAAATGTATTTACGAAGACATTGTACATATTACAGAAGTGTGATAAAAAGTTTAAAAGGGATAAGGGGTCAACATGCTGCAACCCAAGGAATACTGGAGGATAAAAAATAATAGCTACCGTAGCATTGCTCTACTTTATTGTAACATTCGCAGGAGGTTGCTAAGCCATTGATAGCATGCCGTTGGGCACTAGTAGAATATTCAGTGTGCTATGATTTCTTAAGCATTAAAAACAAAGAGAGAAAACAAATTTTCGAGCGCATTTGCAGCAGATTTTTACAAGAGCACTCCATCTGACAAAGATGCATGTCTATGTATCTGTGATTATTTGGATATTGTATCATATCAGACATAAAAATAATTACATATTGCATTCTTTAAATAGCAAAATGATAACTAAAAACAAGTAAAAAACAAGAAATTGCTAATAATTAATAAAGCGTTATTATCTACTTTTATACTAAGAGAAATGATGCAAAGTCGTAGTTACACTTATAGCCAAATATGAATCTTCCTGATACACAATTTGCATACCAGTCTTGGAAATCATTCAAATACCTCCTCTCCCTCCCGGGGGGGATTTAAAAGATGTGACATAGCATATGATCGTTTGGCCGGGCGCTTCGCCCGGTACCAATTTAGTTTTTACAGCGATGCTTTGAAAGACAAAACTTTTTACTTTGGGTCACCCTCAAAAGATAAACATACGCTATCGCGAATTTTTCTGTAGACCTTTTTGAGAGCTACAATTCTGTAGTTTTTTTAATTTTATGTATCTCCTATGGTTTAGTCAGCGCAAGCCATGTTAGCGCCCTAAAAGCGGTTTTTTACGACTTGATCACAAACGGTTCGACATTTCTCTACTATCATTACATTAAATATAAATGTATTATAAACCAAAACCTTCCTCAAGAAATTTTCTAAATGATGTTGAAAACTGCATCAAAATCGATCGAGTAGTTTGGTAGTGCTAAGTGAATACACAGACAGACGCGGATAAGCGGCTTTGTTCCATACTATTTAAAGATGCCGCTGTATTGAAAATTTTTTATGAAGTTTTATTTTTTGAAGTTTCTCATTCTCCAGAGTAGCGGCAAGTGAATATCTTCTTTCGAATCATTCAGTTTCCTATTCCTCCGAAATGTGGCGACACAGTTTCCAGTTGTGCTCGAGTGTGTGTCTTACCATATGCGCTGAAAGATTCCTCAGCAACAGCAGGGGTTACTGACATGCCTGGCATTCTGGTACTTTTGACAGCCCTGTATGCCCACAGAAAAAATTCAGTGCTGGGTTCCATTCTGCCTTTTTCAACAACATATATCTAAATACTAGTGCTTGGTGTTGTGTATTTCTGTTTGAACATATCACACCTTGAATACAAGACTAATAATAACTCAAAATGGCTTATATATTGCAAATGCAAGTAAAAGAAATTAGTTTTTTTTTACAAGTTTCAAAGTACTGTGTCAACAAGGGAATGGGAAATATTAAAACACTGTTACTATATAACGGTGTGCCATTCAATATTTTTTAAATATATGTCTGTTTAAATATGGTATTTGAATGTTTACTTACTAAACGTATTTTGACGAAAACCAACCGTCATTTATATGCTGCACACACAGCAAAAGTAAACAGAATGTTGTGACAATATTTCATTGTCTAGTGATAAATATTTTCCACCTTGCGATACAAATATTGCAAATACTATATTTTTTGTTACTGTAGCCTTGCATTCAGGGTGCGATTAGTTATATGATGAAATTAAAATTGGCGACTGCAAATGACTGTTGTTTTTCTACTTTTCCTGGGGGGGAAAGTCGTATTCCTCGAATATTTACTTTTAGAGATAAGCGTAGAAAAGCGCGAACACGGATTTTACAGACAGGACAGTGTTGCCAACCGTAGATAATTATGCTACATGTAGTAGAATTTGGGGTTGCGTGTGCATGTAGCATACGAAGGCAAGTTACGGTACGCAAAAGTGGCATAGTTTGTGTATATAGCGCAAACAACATTACACGTTCCGCAATTAACGGGACACTTGTAGCAAGGCTAGCAAAGAAGTACGAATAGTGTTGCGGCTTCACTCTAAGAAAGAGGAGGATGGGGTACACGATAACGGAACCCTTGTGTTCCGCTATAAGTACCCTGAATCCTGACGATAGTGATGCAGAGGATGAATTTCTACCGTAGCAAAGCATGTTCATTTTAAAATATTAAAATATGTGTTGCGTGTGTGTATTAAANCAGAGGATGAATTTCTACCGTAGCAAAGCATGTTCATTTTAAAATATTAAAATATGTGTTGCGTGTGTGTATTAAAAAAAATAGAAAGAAACGTAAATTAAAATTAAGTTCTTATTTAATTTTTTTTTTCTGTGCCGTATTTAATCTAGGGTAGTTATTATTTCTAAATAAATGTTTTACATTTTTGTTATTAACATGCGTAACTATACGTAATTTTCTTATATGTAGCATACATTTTTTTTTCCCACAAAGCAGCACAATTTTTATAGTGTGGCAGCGCCATTATTTATAGTGAGGTTGGCAACATCGCAGTGAATCCCCTCAAAGTTCTGTGGCTTAGACGGAAGGGCCGCTTTAATCAGCGCGAGCTTGCTAGAATCGCACAAGCGGCCTCGCCGAACGCTCAGCGTCGTGATTCATTCCGAAATCCTCCTACTCCCCGCAACGTTCAGCGTCAGATA
>NQII01000606.1:43258-63657 GCA_002778355.1 Clitarchus hookeri | reverse complement strand
GGGAGTGGCCGGCTTCAAACGCAATTCGTGCGGACCTCCGTTTTTCGCGACCAAACATTCCCAATTGCGCGGGCGTCCCCGATTCGAAACGTTTTTCCCTAACTCGCTCAACTTGACTGAAAAGACCGCGAACAATTGGTCACCCGGGCCCCCGGAGAGCTGTTTGTAGCTCTAATCCGCACCCTGCAAACCCTTTTCACCCCTTCCGCAAACGTTGAATCCTAAGGGGGATGGAGAGAGAGAAAGAGTGAGCAAGAGAGTAACGGGGTGTATGAGTAAAAAAAAAAAAAAGAGAGGCGGGAAAAGAGACAGAGAAATGAGTTTGGCGAATTTGTCCGGACAAGCCCCATCCATACAGGACGGAGAGAAAAAAAAATACTACTCGCAAACAACTGAGTATCATTCCTCCCCTTCTCAGTACCGCACACGCGGTTTTTTTTGTTTGGGTACCGAGTAGTAATGAAATCTAACTCCGCCGTCTCACCACTTACTTTTATTTATTTTCTTCTACTCCGCCTTCTATCAACTCGATCACTGGAACGTAGTTCAAGCGCGAACGACAGCGTTTTTTTTATTTATCTCTGTAACGCAACAGGCGGCATAGGGCTCCTCCAACCGCCGGTAGAGTGCAGGCGAATAGCTTCGGCTCCGTGGGGCCGCCGTGGCTGAGCGGTTAGACTGCTCGCCTCCCACCTGGGTGAACCGGGTTCGATCCCCGGGCCGGGTCACTCCCGAATTTTCGCGAGTTGGGAATCGTGCCGGACGATGCCGCTGCTCGCCGGGCTTTCCTCGGGGATATCCCGTTTTCCCCCCGTCCTTGCATTCCGGCGCTGCTCCATTCTCAACCTCGTTTCGCTCTCGACGGTTCTCAAGACCTCGCTGTTAAGAGCCGCCTGAATATCTCAACTCAACTCAATTCGGCTCCAACGCTGCGCGAACGAAATGAAGACACTTCGGTACGACTCCGGGTACGGCTATGGTTATTTCTTCTGCAGGTTCGGAACAAAACGTGATTTCTTATGGAAGAATATGGCCTAGGGAAAATTTCCGCCGCTAGGCGCGCATTGTTCCAGAAGGTAAATTGTAATTAAAATTCTAAGTTACGCGAATAATAAAAGACAAATATTTTACTTACATACGAATTTATTTTATATTTGATTAATGAGTATTGCAATTATTCTGTTTTTTAACGTAGGAAAATAGACAGTATCTGCATCCTTGCCGATACTAGCGCTTACCTAGTGGCGAAATGGTCCCTTTAGCCACACTTTTGTAACCTGTTGTAGAATTAACCTTAGTATTACGCACGCTAGATCTGGGACAGCGAAAAATGGCTTCATGTGGGTGATACTGGTAAAAAAAAAAAGGCTCCTCTGGAAACTTGTGGCGGCTTATTGCTTATTAAAATGGCTATGTCCACTGCTACAAAATATTTATTCCAAATTCACACAGTTTATGAATAAATTTAATTAGCTTACATTTCTTTATAATGTATTTAATAAAAATTATTCACATGATAGTGAAAATAGTGAGTGAAGAGATTTGGGCGACTCTTAACAGCGGGGTCTTGAGAGCCGATGAGGGTGATTGAGGTGAGTACGGAGCGGCGCCGGAATGAAAGGGCGGGGTCGAACTGGAGATACCCGAGAAAACCCGCCGACCAGCGACATCGTCCGGCAGGATTCCCACGTGCGAAAATACGGAAGCAACCCCGACTGGGGATTGGGCCCGGTTCGCCTTGTTGGGAGGCGAGCATGCTAACCGCCCAGCCACCGCGACCCGGCAGTGAAAGTAATTCTATCAGAGAAGAGTATTTCTTGTAGTCAACTAACACAGAAATGTTTTAACGACTCGTGATTAAAAAAGCTATGGTTTTGTCGGCAGGAGTAAGATTTATAATATTTGTAAAGGAATATGTTAAAAGTTTAACAAGAAAAACCCAGGCACGGAAAAATAAATGAATGCTCTAAAATATTGTATAATATAGTCAATTATTGGCTACTTCCAACTTCTCTGGGGCAATGCGTAAATTCAACTTTCGGGCTATACCTCCGTCTCGTGCAAACTAAGCTTAACTAAGTCTAGAAAATGACACCAGAGGGCCAACGCAACGCTGCCGCGCGCACTCAGTTTAATAATATTTTGCGTGAGAACTATTTCTTACTAAGCATTACCAAAACACCTATTATCTCTCGGTTTTATTTCTATTAATTATACACGAAATGTTAACATTAATAAATAAATTATAATTAAAAGTTCGATTTAATCGCAAATAAAGTACTTTGATGTTATCAGACGTATAGAACGCTTGTGATGAACGACATGTTTAGGAAACTACCTAACACGTTATACATGGGGTGATTTTTCAAAGTTTTGATTCAAAATGTGTTACGAAACCGTGATTGGACTATACCGTAGCACTGTTGGTAGAAGCTTTGCAAGTTAAGCCTACTTTCAGTGACTTATATTTTATTGAATGACGATAATAACTCGGCCTTCCAGTGTGACCATGGTACGCCTTTTATCCGTGTTGCTAAACTTATTTTCTAATTATATCTGGAAGTTCATTCGTCTTCGAAAATGCGGGATAGCTGAGAAAACTCAACAGTTTCCGGAGGATATGTACAGCCTACCGATCACTGGAAATCAGAACAGATAAACCTCTGTCGCCAATAACTTGGGCGCTGTTAAGGTCATGCAGGTTAAACAGTCCAAGTCGTGTTTTCTCCGCATTGTCATGTGCCGATGCTAAACACGATTAGACCGTCACATCACATTGACGTGGGCTTGTCTAGGCCCCACAGTTGTGCGCCAAATTAACTTGACGCTACGCCACTGTGGAAGGCAGGGTGACTTAGAGCGTCGTAGTTACGTCCTCCTGGCATAGACTATATGATGCCTGAAGGTTAAGGGGTTGGCAATAATGTAGTCTTTTACTGTTTCATTTCGAAGGACGAATATATTGTCTCGAATTTAACACAAATAAAATACAGCAGCACTTCCGAGGTGTGGTACCTAATTTGACTACTCGTATTAAATGTTTCCGACTTCGTGGTGTAGGGGGGCTTCTCTGGAAGGCGTACTGTAAACTTATCTCAGCTGTGGGTGCTGGTATGATGTCAGCGGGAGATGAGTTCCGGTGGTGTGGGGCGGCCTTGGAAACAGGCCCGCACTAGGTGTCGTCTCACTGTGGTTGCTGCTCTGCTGACGTATCTGACGTGGCCAGGGGTCCGAACCTCCCCCCCCCCGGCCTCACTGGCTCGGGTGGCCTACTCTCTGCTCGGCGATCTTCAACTGACTGACTACTCTGGGCGGTAATAATCAACTGACCCTGACTAACCTCTCGGCTCGGCAATAACTAACTGACCCCTCTTTTCTCTCGTAAAGGGGTTTTTATGCACGCCAGCCTCCCTCCTTAAGTGTCGGCACGTGTCTCTATTATTAGGGGAGGGGTGAGGTGGTAGAACACAGAACAATGCCTTTCAAAACATGTGCCCTGGTTCCTGAAGGTTGGGGGGTAGCACCTTGCTCCTTGCTTGCTCTGTCAGATATTTCCTGTTGCGTTTCCACATTGTCCTGTGGTTAGCTAAAGAGGGAGGGGGTGTTCTCAGCACCATTATCCAGCTCGTCAGCTGTTTCTTCCGCGGTGCGTATTTTCTGAATTTAGGCGAACTGCGTTTCTCTATCTCGTGAAACCTCTGCGCTGAACAGATCTCACGGGCTTGCTAGAGGCGTAGGGGGGTGGGAGGGTTGTAGGGAAGGCCTAAGCCGCAGGACATGTGTAACTGCGATCCGCCACCTGCCTCGTGGCACGTGTCGACTGAGAGGGGCTCGCAAAGGGGGTCAGCGAGGTTTCTATTCCAAAAGATGTCACACGTCAACATGGTGGGCTCCGAAAAAAAAATTGCACAAATTCATGACGTCCAAGTACGTACAAGACTTGCCAGGTGTTGGTATGTAACTTTCGCGGGACGGGACTCCGTTCATTAAAGACTACGACTTCCGGTTATCGAACTGATGTAAATACATGTTTGTGGGAGTACTTGCGAACCTTCAAGTTACCAGAGCAGACTGCAATCATAGCGAAAGACTATACGAATATATGAAGATGTGCGTGAAGAACTAATTGTGTTGTGTTAATTTGTGCCATATAGTAGGTGCCTTTTTGTGGCACGAGACTAAATCGAGGAGCATGGCCTCTGTTTATTGTGTTATCGATAGGAGACCTTATTTTGTTATGCCGAGTAAATAAATTGGGTGATTATGTACAATGAAAACTAAGCCAAATTAAGGTCGCAGCGTTATTTTGAAACCGCCAGCATGAGATTGCATTAATCTAAAACAAAAAGGCAACACGAAATGTAAAATGTAATTCTCTACATTTTTCGATTCGAAGAATGTACACATCGTAGCTGAGTAATAGAGAGGGAGGGGGGTTAGGGGGTGTTGAGGCAATTGTATGGTATGTAATTTTGAACATGCAGTATTTTCTTATACATGCGTTTGAATTGCAGTGGTGAATTAAGATTTATCATAAAAAGCCAGTAAATATTTCTGAAATGCTTCTTTGATGTTGACGTTCGTAAATATTTAACTCATACCCTTGGCTGCAGAACATGGCGTCGAAATTGGTTTGTGGATTGGCGTCCTTATGGAACTGTACTTTCGTTATTCGAGGTGACACAGGGAGAGGAAGCCAGCTCATATGTACTCGGAAACGAGTGTCAATAACTCAGTGACTGCTCACACTCCATTTTCAGTCTCCTCCAACATTCTGGTAAAGGAGTTAAAATATGTTCCCAGTGACTGAATTTATATTGGCTAATTTTCTTCTAGGAGCTTGGCAGTTGCGATTTTTATTGTGAGATTGGAACCATCTACGATGTACAGGATGAGTATAAAAAAATACCCCAACTTTGAAGGTCTACAATATCAAAACCAAACAACCTACGGCCTTGGTTGACCAATCAAATGAACCGTGGAACCGTGAAATTTGTTTAACATACATTCATAAATGTTCAATGTGACCACTACAAGCGGCCCTAACGACATCTACGCGATAATCAAACTCGATCCACACTCTTGTCAGCATGTCCGGTCTTGTCAGCATGTCCGGTGTCACGATTTGGATAGCGTCCGAAATTCTCGTTTTGAGGTCGTTAATGTTAGCCGGCAATGGTGGACGAAACACTTGATCCTTTATGTACCCCCATAGAAAAAAATCGCACGGGGCAAGATTCGGGCTTCTTGGGCGCTAGTGATGATGAGCCTGGTCACTAGCTACTCCTCGACCAATACAACGTTGCGGCAACGTCTCGTTCTGGTATCCGCGAGCAGCTAGGTGCCAATGTGGTGACGCGCCATCCTGCTGGAAAATGAAATCCCCCACCGCCTCTTCAAACTGAGGAAACAGCCACTATGTAAGAATGTCCAAATAAGGGATTCCAGTAACAGTGGGCTCGTGAAAAAAGAAAAGGCCGAAAACAGTGTCTTTGGATACAGCGCAAAACACGTTCACTTTGGAGGAAGCGCGCTCGTGTTCGGTGGTTTGATGTGGAGGCTCCTGACCCAATATCCACTCGTTGTGCCGGTTTATCTTACCATTTGTATGGAACGTCGCTTCATCGCTAAAAAAAAACAACTTATACATGAAGGCATCATCTACCTCGTTCTGGGCAAGAACGAACACGCAGAAATCATGTCTCAGTTCTTTATCCCTTTCGGTAAGAGCCTGTACAAGCTGTAACCTGTATGGTTTGTACAGCAATCGCTTTATCATCACTGTCCATACCGTCGATTGAGAGATTTGTATTTCCTGGCTAGCTTGTCGAGTTGATTTTCTCGGACTGCGAACGAACGCTTGTTGAATCCGTTGCACATTCTCGTCGGACACACGCGGCCGCCCGGAACTTTTGCCTTTGCAAAGGCACCCTGTGTCACGGAACTGACGAAACCAACGTACGATACTCCACCTATCAGGAGGACAACGTCCGTATTTGCGACGGAATTCACGTTGAACAGTCGTAACCGATTCACAGTTAGCAAACTGAATAACACAGAACGCCTTCTGTTGTTCCGTCGCCATCGTGATGCGGACTAACACAACACACGCTCATAGTGCGACGGCAGACGCTCCCAGTGTCATCTCTCGGCACATAAAGGAAACATCAGACCCTTCACAACTACGTGTCGAATGCTAGCTCGCTTCCCCCTCACCACCTCAAACCGAGAATTACGAACGCCATCCAAACCATAACACCAGACATGCTGACAAGAGCGTGAAACGAGTTTGATTATCGCGTAGATGTCGTTCGGGCCACTCATGGTGTTAATATTGAACAGTTATTAATGTATGATAAACCAACTTCGCGGTTCCACGTTTAATTTGGTTGGTCAATCAAGGTTGTAGGTTGTTTGGGTTTGAAAATATAGACCTTCAAATTTGGGGTATACTTTTATACTCATCCTGTTATTCACAAGTCATGCACAAGAGTGCAATATTATGGAGGTAACTTCGAGCCTTAACTTATTTCCCTCTTTACATGTTCACCAAACTTTCGGATATTTAACTAATTTTGGCGAGGAATTTTACTAATAGCTGTTTTCATTAGGTTATAATGTCAAATGCAGGGGTTGGGACGCTTATTAACGTAAATGGTGCCAATAATGTTTTTTTTTAGTTAATAATAATTTAAAGATGAAATCAGTTTTGGTTTTATTTCCTTCAGTTACACCTAGTGAATGTCTCCAATTTGATATTTTGAATTCCTAATATTTAAAAAAAAATTACATTAATACAATTGATCAATGCTTTGGAAGTTCACCTAAATGGTTAACGTGCTGAGTACATATTGTTACCTAACTGTCACTCTGCTGTACCCCTGATAGCTACAAGCCCAAACACACACCATTTACTTATCGTACATTAAATTCTAGACGGACATAAAATACTGACTACTTGACAGACATTAGGATCCGTTGACAAACAGCCTGAACAGCACTAGTAAGTCGAAACTAATTCAAAACCGCGTGCAATGAAGTGATTTTGTATTCAATATTTTTCACCACTGTATATCCATATGTTCTTGTTTGTAACACTCACAAGTAAGGCTTGAATAATCGAATCAGAGCTTACATACATAGTAACAGCATACATATATTTTATTTAACATTATATAAAAGTTAGGCTTCCTTTAACAATCAACAAACATTCGCTGTAGCTGACCTGAAATGCTTTCTACCTTCACAAGAAGCAGTAAGTTTTTGTAGTGTCGTATTTTCGTTTATAACTTTCGTATCGACAAATGCTATCCTATTTTCGGTCTGCGCTCAAAAATAATCGAATGCAAGATTATTACTGAGAATGTAAAATTTTTTAAGAAACCTGCAAAATAAATTACAATAATATTTTTAAAGCATGCGTTCTATTCTTTCATGCAAGGAAAATTTTGTCGATCATTTCATATATCTTCTTTCGATAGAAAAGGCTTGACAGTAAGAAGCAGAGCAATTCAATTGCGTCTCCACTATCCGAAGTTGTGCCTGTGATGAGATTGGCGGAAAGAAAAGGAAGAAGCACTGCATGCAATGAAAAGCTCTGACGGCTTCTTCAGAGTTCGTGGTAGCTAGGATGTAAGATCGCAATTTAGAAAGATTTTAGAATATTGATTAATTCCGTCGAAAATTTCAGTACGTGGAAGCACGTTTACGTAACAATTACGAAGTTCGTTCAAGATAACTGCACGACGAATAACAATAACGTCTCAGTTTACGTGAACTTTGACGAAATATAAATGACTTAAAACACACTGCGCGAATGAGCGGAAGAGGACAGAGATGTTATATGATAATGGGTGGCAAGATATAGTGTATTCGCAGTTTCTTCACACTTTTTGAATCAAACCTTTGAAAAATCACCCCAAGTGTGACGTGTTTAGTTATTTCCTAAATATGCCATGCAGGTCTATCACAGGCGTTTTATACCTATGTTAACATTAAAGTATCTTATCTATCGTTAAATTGAAGGTTTGTTGTGCTTTATTTACAAAGTATAATTCATTTTTAACAAATATAAAGAAAAACGGTGAGAAAACTTGTGTGTTGCTCGCGCCTAGTGAGAAATAGTTCTCATGCAAAACATTATTACAACTGAGCGCGCGCGAATTCGGTGCGTTGTCCTTTGGTGTAATTTTATCGACTCAAATAAGTTTAGTTTGCACGACGCGGAGGAATATAATGGAAGCAAAACTTTAGCAGGGCTTCAGAAAAGTGTGAAGTAACCGTAAATGGATTATAATAGCAATTTTTGAATGGCAGGTGAGCGATAAACCAAGGAGCACGTATCTGTTACAAAAAGCATCCCGCCGCGCGTTCCTGGCCTTGGTTTTATTGAATGTCTGCGTTTATCTGATGAATGCTCTGGATTACTGACCTCGTTTCTCTCTGCGTGACTCTGGGTGCGTTGAACCTTCTAGATGGTCAGGGCGACTGGTAATTAAGGACGACGGGTCTCCGAAGTTGTTGTTGTTGTTGTAGTTGAGTGGATGAGTGGCTGGAGTTTCGGCGATAGACGACGAGCGAAACGAGCGGCGAGAGAGGCGACCAGCTGAAGGGAAATCTGCGACTGCGAGCATCGGCGCAGCGAATAGTACGACAAGCAGGCTGGATTATTGAACTGGATGCTTGAGTGAAAGACATTACAATAATGGCAACAAATAGACTGAACGTGTGTTAATTATGAGTATGAGTTAATTGACTATAACCAAACACAGACATTAAGAAGGACATTAATTAGAGTTTAAATATACATTAAATTTTGCTCTCACTGAGAAATAAAATAAAATAGTGGATATAGATAGAATACTGTAAATAATAGATGTGTAAATAAATTTAAAAATGTTTTTCTTTTATTTTTATTAATTCCTTCATCCCCGCGAACTCACATAAGCCCCCCATGCTTTCATGAAACAATTTTATAGCTTGCTAATGCACGAGTAAAATATTTAGTTCAGAAGACCATATTTTTTTAATAATTTACATTTTTTTCTGGCGTATTTAATGCGCCACCACTTAAAAAAGTTATTCTGATAGGTGCTGATTTACTGGGAATATGCTATTAGTGGTTTATAAATAGCATGTTACTTCTAAACTGACTGATGTAGACACAGCTTCTAGCTAAATGTGGAAGCATGCTAAAAAAATTAACCCAGCTAAGTAGCTATATTTTTAAGTTAGGAAGAAATGAACGTCTTTGTAATTAGAGCGTTTTAGCAAATTACAGTAGGCCCCTTTACATTGGCTAAGATAGCGCATGAAATATATATCAGGAGAAGGACATATCTAATAATATTTATGCATCAAATTTAATCAAAAACCATTTCCAAGTTCTTTATAAATAAAACATATAAACGTAAAGATCAATGAAGGTAAAACAAAATTGTACTTACTATAACACGGGATGAAATCCATACTAGTTTCTTAGTCTCTTTAAACAATTAAGGAACATAAAATCAAAAATTTGAAAACTGGGCAGAAAAAATTAATTTTATAAACATCGCACATCGGAAGCTAAGATTAATGCATCACATCTAAAATAAAGTAAATTCACTTAGTTGTTATATGACGACCAACAAGAACAAATTGTACGTCTCTCGGAGACGTAATCAAATGTATCTGTGGAACGAGTACCACTAGTAAAAGTTTCACGTTGCAGTAAGATCAATAGTTTTTATGGACATTGAGAGAGGTATAAAAATGTGTAATTACTGTGGCCGACAAAACTGTTACATGTTTTTCATTGGAAGAATTACAGCACTAGAAAGGCAGGAGTGTATTGTAATGAATAATTGTTTCATCGAAATTAAAAATGGGTTATTATTTCTTATAATAATCTCTAATATTTATTTACACAAGACGTAAATGAACCACTTTTACAACCCAAAGCTGCAAGTTCATCTTGGGGAAGAAACAAAAGTCTCGGACACGTCTTCTGGTATAAAGTAATTCGTATGGTAAGAAATTCCCACTTTTTGAATTTGTGTCTTAACAAGTGATTTGTTTTCAATATTACAGTAAGCATTCAACTGAGTCCCCGAGTAAAATTTAGCTGGACAAAGATACGCCATCTTAGCAAACCGTAATTCTGCCTACAAATTATATTTGGAAATAATTATGGTTGCCTCGCCTGATTCTACATTAAAACTTGTTAGGGGAAACGGAAATGATTTCTCCAGCTTTGCAAATTCATATGTAAGTTCTATATTCACCGCTGTTTTCAAGAAATCGGATTCCATTTAGGTCTATAACGCATGTGATTGCGTAACGCGCATTACACTTGCGGTAGCGTCGCATAGAAATAGAGGCGCGTCCAACACGCCCACAATAAACCCCAAGCTTGTTACAGCATGCTCGCACTCATACATGGAAATATGATTATTAAATAGCAGCGATGTTCAGCACAGTGCAGAAAACTTAATAAGTAGACCGTTAGGAGCAAACATCGTTTGCACGTGTCGAACGTGAGAAAAAATAGTGTTATGCACAGTTTATTTGTAAATGAATAAAATTACTTAATTTAAATAAATTTGTACAGTTTATGAAGTAATTTTAAAATTTATGTTAATTTAAACGGTGTGACATAAAAGATAAAACTCCGAAATCTTGAAATCAAATGGTAACCGAGCTCAACACTTGGCCTCGTTTTGTGATTTAAAAGTGATGTCTACAGCGTGATATTGTATATGTCATTTAATAGCCATGCAGTGATTCTTTGCTCCTTGTTATTGTTTGACTTTCTAAAAGAGTTATAATTTCCCGTTTCGTAATACATGTGATAATCGTAGCAATTTGTAGAGCGTACTGGGATTACGTAAGTCCCCCCTCCCCACCCCAAATCCGCCATCTCCCTACAAAAAAAAACACAATGCCAGTCTGGTGTATTACGAAAATAATAAAAAAAGAGACAGCCAATCAGCGCGCTCCTCTGATAGTTCAGGGAGAACTTGCGTGCAGTCCGAACGGGGGCCGCAAACACAACGCAGAGTTAAGGGGACCGAGTGTATAGAAGCGACGCTAATCCGTCCCTGCAGGAGGACGCCGCTAAGCAACGAGTCCTGCCGCCCCGCGCCGACCAATCACAGCCCTGGAGACGGTCTCGGCAAACACGACGGAGGGAAGCGTTTCGCCTGCGTCGCACAGTGCACACAGTTGTAGCCAATCACCGGCCCGAGCGACCTTCAATCGAAGTCACAACCTCGCACTCACGCTTCTGTAAACTTTATCTATTCCGCGGACGAGAGGCAATACTGCAGGCCACACATTGAACACACACACACACACACATACAGCAGCCGTGTTACCAGGTATACGGTAGACGGTAGAATTCGCCTGTGTTCATCTCTAAATTATCTGTCTTCAAGGAGATGCGATGCTCACAATGTCAAACTAGTAGAACATCACTTTAAAGAACAAGTAATTTTTTATCATTAAATATATATATATAACTGTTTACAGCTTGTTTGACGTCACTGCCTACCGGCTGGCAGCTGCAAAATTTTTATAGAAAATCCCATGTTACGGAAATTTAGCCTCAATGCCTTAACTTGAAAGATAGGCGTTCCAAACTAAATTAATTGTATACGTATTGTTTTAATTGAATTCACTAATTGTTTAGGAGAAGATTTCTACGAGCGAATGTTTTCAATATAGATAGGCAGTATGTACGTTTTTTTAAGACATTAATTTTAAAAATCCCTTGCAAACAGGAACATGCCATGGAAACATCTCCACTGTTGAGAATTTCTACTAAAAAAATTCGTGAAGAATACAACGCACTGAGGCGAAAATTCCTTAACTTGGGTTTTCGTATTTAAATTTCGTAGCTGCCAGCCGGTAGGCAGTGGCCTAATGGATACAATAAGGCTTCTAAATTAAAGATATTAAAAATCTTCACGAGTCAGTGCAAATATAATGCAAAAAATGTTGCGTTGAACCATCTACCACGCTCTCTCTTTAGTGAGCAAAATATAGTTACGGACGCAATGCAACTCTCATATAGTCTTCAGGAGTTCAATGTTCTGAAATAAATAATGTACTCAACTCTGCATAGCAGCGGTTAATGTAATTTGTTTGAAGTTTAGTACCAATGTAGTAATTTTCACACTCTGAGTTTAATTCAGCATTCCCATTGGTATTCAGTATTCAGCTGAGACAGTAAACGTTTTTAGTGTGCTTCCGTTGTGAACTATCATTAGCCTAACCGCATTAGGCCTTCCTCAGGCAATAAAACATTTACTAACTTCACATAATTAGCACCTAAATCTTACTCGCTCAACCAAGTACGACGTGGGATTCTAACTGACGGGCAAGCAATTAACCCAATGTGTTGGTAGAGTGTTGACTGGAATCGATTTAAAAAACAAGTCTTACTGCTAAGCTGTGCGCCTTTGTGGTTATGCAACCATATTATAATGAGTGTGCATCAGGATCCGTACATGTGGGCGCTTTTCTGAGCTTGCTGACGTATATACACTGTTCACGGTAAAATGCGCACTTTTGAAAGTCATGCTTAATATCTACTTGTATGCACGTCGTGTATTTTTCCGCCTTATGTAAAATGAACAGTCATGTGCCTCGTCACTTTATCCATGCGTCGGTCAAGTGAAATTGTGAAATTATTAGAAAAGTAATTATTTAATTTTTCTGCTCATTTTTACTCCTCAATGCATAAAAAAAATACAGAATGCTAAAGAAATTATTAAAGTTATCACAAATACTTGCCTAACACTTTATAATCGACGTTAAGATATGGAACTACTTTCTATCCATCATTACTAACTTTACTGGGCGCATGTCACTCAGCCCGCCTTTTAAAATGTATGCAGGCAGGGGCAGTGACGTTTTATTGAGGGTTTATTTCAAAAGTGTTCACTTTATCGTGAGTAGCTTTTAGTTTCAGGTCGCAATCCTTTTTATACTGTCAATAGCTGAGACTGCTGGCGAGAGTTCCGCCACTCAGACCAATGATTGGCTGTTGGCGTTCATAAATGGTTTCCTTCTGACCAGTAACATCGGCACTGTCAGTAAAAATTGTAACGTAACCCTAGTATTGAAGTAGTTTGTTGATAATAACAAGATATCAAGAGAACTTTCTATCCTTGAAAAACTCCTGCCACCCCTGTAATTTCAGTAGTGTTTTCATATCGCAAATTGATATCTAGAATTCTAGTTTTATTTAATTTCCTCTTGCGTATTTATATAATAAAACTTGTATAATTATTTATTATAATTGTAGTGATTTTTCCACGATGGGTTTAATGTTCTTTAACAACTTGAAAATTGTATAATATTGTTACATGGGACGCCTGAAGGGCATATCTGATTTTGTAAGGGGTGGATGTCTTAATGAAAATAAAACAGCTAAATTTGATTTCTAATTTATTCACACAGCTATTATTGGCAGCATTAAATTATTTGTCTCAACTATTACTCTTTTTATTTAACAGTGAGCGCAATATTTAATGTATATTTCAACTCTAATAAACGACCTTCTTTAATCTCTCTGTTTGATTACAGTCAATTAACTCTTACTCGTTATTAACAAGTGTTCAGTCGATCTGTTGCCACCATTTTCAATGTATTTCACTAACGCACCCAGTCCAATAGTCCAGCCTGCCAGCCGCACTCTTCACTGCTTGATACTCGCAGTCGCAGATTTCCCTTCCGCTGGTAATTTCTATCGCTCGGAACTCAGCAACTCATGCACTCAACTACTCAGCTCTTTTTTTTTCCTAACTACCCTATTACTAAGTGTTAAGTGTCGTCCAGGGGTAGAGACTGGACTTTGGTGCGTCTCAGGGTTAGGCCCCATACGCCTACAAGAGAGGCAATTCCATGCAAAGGAGGCGTGCATCGCGGCAGAGAGGGATTAAGGCAGCCATGGCCACGATTGGGGCCATGAACTGCATCCCCGAGTGTTCCTATAGCCGATGCTACAGCTAAGAAGGGGAGGGTAAAAACCGGCATAGTCACCGTAAAAACCCTCCCGACGGGAAAGAAGTTCAAAACTTATTCATGCGTTAATAAAAATGATAAAAGGGGCAGCATGTGTGGAATTCATGCTTTTTATTGAGGAGTTGAAAATGTTGAAGAGAAAGACGCGGGGCGTGGACGCAAGTGTCCTTGAGTTGGAAATGAACTACTCGTCTCGGAGGCCTGTCACGCTTATATAGCATTCGCCCTGACCATCTGGAAGGTTCAACGCACCCCTAGTCGCGCTGAGAGAACGAGGTCAGCCACCGCCATTGTTCATCACTGCCGAAGCTCAGAGCGGGGGTAGTCCAGGCCCCGTGAGGGGCCCTTTCCCACCCAATGGGGTTGGTCACCTAGCTTACAGGGAGATTAGGAACGAGCGAGATTGGCCCCCTCCCAACTCCCTGCACCATCCCAATCTGTAGTTAAGGAGGTTGCCCTCCTTAGCTAGCATTTAGGAGCCCGCTGAGTTTCTCCAGCAAGCCCGGTAACGAGGTCAGTAATCCAGACCATTCTTCAGATAAACGCAGAAATCAATACAACCAGGGTCAGCATCGCACGCCACAAAAAAGATCAGCGTGTCGGCTGGCTTTCTGTAACAGATACGTGGCCACCGGCATATCGCTCGCCTGTAATTCAAAACAATCCTTCGGGTTGCTGCCGCCGCTATCAAATAACTGCTCTCCTTCACTTCGACTCTCTCGCACAGAATGTGACAATATTGAATAACCAATTTAAACAATTCTTGCACGATGATTCTCTATCGCCTGAATTTTTTTCGACCGTCGTGGATATACTCACATTTAAGTGGGGTATTTCGTTCGCGCTGACAATTTAAGCTTAGATAATTACACGAAGATTTGTATCTTAAGATATTAACTTGTTAAACATAAACTACTACAAAATAGTATGCTTTACTAAGTGACAATAAATATATTCCACATTCTTGTGAGGAAAAAGTGTATGAGTTTACGTACAAAGTACAGTTAAAAATACTAGTCACAAACTTTTACTGCAATTAACTCAGGACTTAAATTCGGTGACATTTTTTATGATATGTGTCCTGCATTGTTAATTGTTTGGTCATCATGGCTGATGGGCTCCGAAATTATGTCCATCAACCTGTCGTTCATTCATAAAAAAAGTAACCGTTTGAAATCTAACTTATTATCCGATGAATAGGAAAACAACAAAACATCAGACGCAAAGTAATCAAGAGTGATCGGATATCCCCGAGCTTGATTACTCACCGTTGGCGGCAGCTGTTGTAGCTTCGGCAGCTGCAGGTGCGAACGACAGTTCACTGATGTGTTGGAACTTGATATTTATGGGGAAAACATTAACTTTAGAGATTGTAAACTCGTGTTTTTTGGCTGAGGGCGCCGAACGCAAGCTGAAGTGGCCAGATATATTGACGATCTAAGACATAACGACCGATACTTGCTTCTCGACCGTAGACTAAAGGCGAGGCAGACCGATCTCGCTGGCTGCGCATCAACCAATCTCCGCGTCCCAACATCGAACTGCTTTTCTGCCGTCACGTCTTGCGAAAACGGCATTGTTTGGATGTTAGGTTAGAAAACTGGTATGTAAAAAAATGTTTTCAGATGTTCTTATACTTTATCTAACGAATTTATAATGCAGTTTGATTAAATTAAAATTGTTTAAAGTATGTTTTTCATATAATAGTGATTTTCATTTAAAAATTAAGATATAAACAAATAATTTCATCACTGTTGACCATGTGACTTTGACTGTTATGTTCTTTTGGGGGAGATCAATGTTGGGAACATGCGCATAAGACGAATAAGCTGTCTACCTCACCTTTAGTATATGTTCTTGATCAGCGGCCGCGAGTTACATCTAAAAGAACCTCTCGCCGAGAGAAAGGACTCGGAGGTAATGAGCTCCTGTCACCGCGGGGCTAAGGGCATCGGGTTTCTATGTCAATTTCGCCAAAAAATTTTACTGTCCAGCAAACACATAGAAGGAAGCACTTTTCCCTTATTTTGCAAACTAAGCTTCGAAATACTCCCACTAATCGCGTGGAAAAAGCACCTCAGATAAATTGCCATACAATACATATTTTAATTTCTCTAAGTTTTAGTTTACGTTAAAATTAAATTTACGTATACGTTTAAGTGGAAGTTTTAGTTTACCTTAAAATGCCATTTGCTGATACATTTAAGTGGAAGAGTAAGCATAAAATGTTTATTGGTAAAAGAAGATATTTTATTTCAGATATTTATTTTCCAGTTGGGAAGTATAAAGGCAGTTAGGACAAAAGTGAAAACCTAATGCCTTTACAGCATTATGCCGTATGCCTTTACAGCAAAGAGGAATTTAGTTTCATTACACGTTTTACTACAGTTGTGATGAAATCGAAATAACACAAATTTTTAATAAGTCTTACCACGCTCAAAGAACGAAATTCTTCTATCTGTATGCAAAAGGCTTCTCGTCAAATCTACAATTTATACAGGCTATGATGTAATTGAACCTACTATATAAGAGTAACCTGGTTCAATAATTGCAAGACTTTGTTCGTTGAGCAGCAATGTTATCGGCGTGTAGCGCACTCGGAAGCCAGCATGAGTATGGACGTCTTGTGTTTCGTTACTTTGCCGCAAATGTCGGAGTCTGACGACGTCACAGCGGTGGTAATCTCAAGATGCGAGTACGAACCTACATTTTGTTCGGCTAACATCGCAAACGTCGTGCTCTATTCACCACGAGTACGATTGTCCGTGCAGAGCTGGAAGTAAACACTGCACGTAAAAAACTTTAAGTTGATTGGGCGAGAGGCATACGTAACACAATCTAATTTGATGTGAAAAGCTTTGCATTATTCGCCAGATATTAGTTAGAGAAGTCTTTGTAGGTTATTGGGTGGTGGCTGCAGCAGCACGAGCTTCCTCTTCCTGTCGACAGATGTCGCGTAGGTATTTATTTACTTTCCTCGCCAGCTGATGTCCAACCACAAATATGAACAGTTTACGATATCGCTGCACACGTAATTTATAGTGTATTATCTCAATTAAATCTATAATTTTAAGTATATGTTTACGCCAGCCTGGACAAAAGTACTATATAAGATTCACGCCACGATCTTCAGTGTATTCGTTTGTTCTGTGACGTCGCCGAGTTTCGGTACGCTTCGAGGTTTGACGGAACGTGTAGCGCAGTCACTGCGATAAGCCAGTCGGGTGACTGGTGGGGAGTTTCGCTCCCTCGCCGATACACACACACACGTAAATCTACCGAGATAGCAACAGTGGCTAACGGCTATGAATACGATCCCGGGGCACAGCTGAAACATAAACACGGCAGCCCACCGCCGCCGCCGGCTCAGTGATTCGACCCCAAGTCTTTCGGGCTGTAACTAGATTTGCGAGCCCCACGTAACGAGTTACTGGAACTTCGGTTCCTGGTCTCGTGACAGCACGGCCTTTCGGAGGCATATGCGAGATCGGCGTGGACCATAATTAATGAGCCAAACTCGCAGGGCTGAAANGTCGGCAGTACCGCAGTGCGGTTAGCAATCACTAAATTCTTTTTGTGTTTCGTTGTGTCTCCGAAGCGTAACGACTGCTGTCGGATAGTTCGTGTACAGTCTGCAGGCCTTATCAGGGAGAACTTCAGTCGTATAGCTGTAATTTGAAAAGTGTTCAATATTTTGCAGATGTGTGTGCTTATGAAAAGCATTTTAAGAAATAATTCACCACCGAATACTAAGTTTACGGTTTCTATTTTCGTCAGTAATTATTTTTTTTAAGAAGAAGGGCTAATATCAGATTTATAAATCATGTTTCTATAAGAAACTTTCGGCGCAGGCTAGTTAACATCGTACAGGAACATACTAGGGGCCGCGGTGGTGTAGTGGTTAGACTATTCGCCTCCCACCTAGGCCTACCGGGTTCTATTCCCAGCGGGATCGCTCCCGGATTTTCGGATGTGGGTATTGTGCCGGACGATGCCGCTGGTCGGCGGGTTTTTCTCGGGGATCTCCCGTTTTCCCCACACTTTCATTCCGGGACTGCTCCATACGCACCTCGCTTCACCCTCATCGGCTCTCAAGATCTCAATGTTAAGAGCCGCCCAAATCTCTCTAGTAACTACAAATAATAGTTGACAAGGGAAAAAAAACGTCAGTTCAGTGTCGCGCGATTGAAGGCGGTGGCAATTTTCCTTTTTTCGTTCTCCTGGTATATATCTGCAAATGCATCGTGCCTGAGGCGTACAAATGCAGGTAGTGGAACCACTAAGTCTTCTATTTCGACCATTAATTATATACATGATATTTCTCCAAGACAGCTTTGCATTGAAATAAAATAATCCAACCTGGCAAAATAACCAATATGGATTTGGTTAGGTTGGGCCAATTTAGTTTACGTAAGAACTTACATAGATTAGGCCTAACGAAATGAGGTGAAGAGTGTCGTTTTAATACTTTCAAAAATGTTCTCAACCAAAATTACAAAAATTACGAACTCTGTTTTTGAGCAAGCGTTACCCATCTCCTTGTTTCCGTAGACACGCGTGAATAGTTTTTAAGCAATTCTAACGTTATTCCACGTCACATATTTCCAACTCGAAAATATCAGCTATAACGTGTCGAATATGTTAACCCAAATTCACAATCTCGGACAAATTAAAAAAGAGTCAGCAAATATTTAATTATTTCCAACATTTTATATTTTTACTTTTTTAACCTACTTATTTTTTTAGACAGATTTCAGTCTTAAATTATCTTAAAATCTGTTTAGCATTACAGTACAATGACAAGTGGATTAGCTGACAGCATGTTGATAAAAATACATCCCCGACTNTTACAGTACAATGAGAAGTGGATTAGCTGACAGCGTGTTGATAAAAAATACAGCCCCGACTTGACGAACCAGCTGATGGCGGAAGGATACGTAGTCAGATGTAAACAGTGGCGCTTCTTTCGCCGAGCTGTCAAAAAGTGGCCTTCTTATATGGTACAGAATATACATGAATAGGCTGGGATTAGGCCTTGCCTGACATGCGTAAAGTTACAACAGCAGCTTTGCACTTCATTGCGGTGTTGACCTGCAACAAACAGCACAAAGTGGAATACTTCCTTTTAACAGCCTGAAGGGTGGTAGAGGAAGATGCGACTTGTGCCTACTCCTGTAAGAATAGGAGGGTTGTGCGAATATTCGGTATACCGAAATAATAGCAAAAAATTACAACTTAAATTTTTATTTCAATTAGAAATTTGTTTGCTGAATGTTGTAACAATGAAAATCCGCTATTAGTATTTCTATTAATATTTGGGTGTTGAATGAATGTTTATCTGATGCGCCAGAAAGGGAATTTTTGTCTGTAAATCACCTTGTTTGCTTTCATTATTTTATAACTAAAATTACAACTACTTAAAATAGAAATTTAAATACATATAAGCCAGAACCCCTGACATAAATACTCCGTATTTTGTTTTTATTTTTTTGCCACAAATTTGTCATAATAATGACTTGCTAATATGTTATGAAATTTATTAAACTTTCATTAAGTTTGAGATCTTATGAAATAATTTTTCATGTTATGTAGTTTCAATTTCACCAAAGTTCATAAAACATTTTTCATTTTTGTTTTGTGAGGAGTCACATCTGTACAACCCAAAAGAATAGTGCAGGGAACATGTTCGAACAGGGAGGTGGGGTTAAACAATAGTGAGTTGTGAGTAATGCAAACCAAGTTATAACGTGTTTGGTGTATTGGCAAGCCAATAACACATACATATCAGACGTGTACTCTTTTCAAGGCTGGAAGGGTTGTACCTAAGATGCCAACGTAGCTAGTGCAAAAGGGAGTTGCAAGGCTGACATTGGGTGTAGTGCTACACGGGGTGTATGCGACAGCAGGAGGCAACTATGTGGTGGACTCACAGCGTAACACTGAGCTGACCGGTGATAACCAGAGCTAAAGTGGCTGCAAATGTGCGGGAGAGCAACTGGCACCGGGTTATGGCGGCAGCAAGATTGCTGGAGTTGACTGTGGCGGGTGCGTGCTCGGGAAGTGAGACATATTGCAACTGTCTCCTAGTGAAACGGTCACGAACCCCAGTCTGTGGCCGGTATATATACTCTAAACCCAGGGCTGGTTTGGGAGGCATGGGGAGAGGGGCGCAGGTCACCAGTAGCGTGATGTGGGAGTGTAGCAGCTACCCCTCCATGGCCAATGGCAGGAGGGCAGGTAAGCCAGCATGCACCGAGCGCAGGGTGGTGATGTGCCTCTGGCAGTTAGCTTATAGGCAGTGGCAGCAGGCCGCTAGGTCTACCTTGGCAACAATGGAATGTGTGGCGTGTACATCATAATGTCTCTTGCTGTTTGATCTTGGGGGGGGG
>NQII01000606.1:0-33217 GCA_002778355.1 Clitarchus hookeri | reverse complement strand
GACAGTTTATGACTACCACTCCTTAAATTTTTTTTCCATGTATGGCCCCCAGGCACCCACTGCAACACAGGATTTTTTTCCTTTATCTTTGGGAAAAAGGGAGCACTATACAGGAGGTAGTTATTTTTGTAAGGACAGAGTTTTGCAGTAAATTTATTGCTGTGTAGAAATGAGAAAGGAGTAGTTGTTGTTAACCTAAAACCTGTTCCCAGTCAAACCTCAACAACCCCTATAAATTGGAACTAAAGAACCCAAGAACCAACTGACCCATCCCTTGTTAAGAAGCATTGTAAAAAAAAGCACACATCATGGTTTTAGATACATCTAAACAAGCAATTTCGTCAATGTTTGGCATATATGGGAATTATTACAGAATTTTGTGAATAAACATAATTTATCAGTATTTCGTATTATTTTGCATCTTTCCGCGGTCCGCAAAAATTTCTAGGCCCTGTTCATGGTTAATGTTTTGTTCACGACGAGAAACGAATACGTGCTATGTTCACATAAAACATGTACCTGTTGAGAAAGGAAATAATATATGGTTCACAGTGAATTCTAAGTGTCTTGCATCCAGCCAATCAAAAACTACTCTAAATAAATTAAATTTTTGTGATTATTTAAAAGAAAATAAACCAACGATTAGACCTACACGTTCCTGTTTAGAAATAAAATTTTGCCAATTTGTAATATTCAACACGTCAAGGCGCTTTGCTATCCAACACATTTCCTCGATAGTGCACTTTGGCATTCTGTGAATTATACTGTATATTAATATGTATATGGTGTGCGAGCGATAGATCAATATACAGTTGACATTTACGTGATAGAAAATGTGGCACAATAAGTATTATAGTGGTAAAATGTTTTTTTTTACAAATGAATTTTAACTTTCTTAAAAGCAGATACCAGTATTATAAGATTAAATTATATTTTATTTTACGAATTTCGCCAGGTGCGTCTTATATTGAGTTAAATATGTACCAGCACCAAAGCCAGCCATATCTATTTCCATTAAGTAATTTAAACTCATCTATNTTTATATTGAGTTAAATATGTACCAGCACCAAAGCCAGCCATATCTATTTCCATTAAGTAATTTAAACTCATCTGTTACTAAAAGATAAAAGTAAAAAATAAAAATAGTTTTTTGGTTGCGAAAATAAAAATACATACTTTGTTTCTGAAAATATGTCCCGCAAGATATCCAAGTGCGATAATTTCCATGATTATTAAATCATTTGGGTTTATTAAATGATTTGGTTGGACCATGGCTGATAGTAACCGATACCAATCTTGAGTTAATCGGTATCTGCCCGTCCCTAGTAGTATACACAATAGGTTTATAATCGGTCAAATAATAACTGTAGGAATCATAATCAGTGCAGATACTGATTTGAAGTTATAATTATTACCTAAATATGGGTAAAGATTTTGAACTTTGCACATCTAAAAAAAAATGCCAGTTTTGTTTGGGTGGATGAAGAATGTAAACAAANTGGGTAAAGATTTTGAACTTTGCACATCTAAAAAAAAATGCCAGTTTTGTTTGGGTGGATGAAGAATGTAAACAAACCATTTGACAACTGAATTATTGGAAGGCACATATTATTGTTAAGAATATGTAATTGCTGTATGAAAGTAGAACTTTAGCTGGGCTTCAGAAAAGTATGCTATAACTGTGAATGGGCAAAAAAAGTTGTCGCTACTGGGCCACCGGAGTTATATGGCGTGGTGGCTAGTAGGTTACACAGTTAAATTACTTTGGTGCAGACTAAGGGCACCTGTGGTTGTTGCGCTAGGGGTAAACAAATACTCATATTCTCAGTTATTTAACACACCAGTAATTTATTTGTCTGAAGNGTGGTTGTTGCGCTAGGGGTAAACAAATACTCATATTCTCAGTTATTTAACACACCAGTAATTTATTTGTCTGAAGGTCACATAGGTATTTACACACACTGGTGAAACTGAGCCCCCCTACTAGTCGTAGACCTGAAGGGCTGGTGGGCGGTATGCTATGCGTCTGTGAAGGTTGTTGAAGGGAGATGTTGCTCTACTTATCTGTGACTGCAGCTTTGGTGAGTCGTATTCATTGGTAGCTGAGGCATGGTGAGTTGGGTGGCCCATTGTCAGGCCTTCGAACTGGCTCTCGTTGGCGTGCTGTACTCAGCTGGCTTCTTCCTGCAGCTTTGACTGACTCTCTCGGAAGTCCGGGATAGGTTTCCCGGGACTTGTGCTTTCTCGGCGACCTCGGCTGGCGTTACTCGTAGGAGAGTGCGTCTCCTCGGCTGCGGCTCGTGTTTCTGACTTCCCCACCTCGGAAACTGCCAGTATGTTTTCGGAAATGAATTCATAAGTTCTCGGCACTTTTACTTGGTTTGTCTCGGGAATTTACACATGAAGTTTCGGCTGTTCCTCGGTTCTCNGAGCACTATACAGGAGGTAGTTATTTTTGTAAGGACAGAGTTTTGCAGTAAATTTATTGCTGTGTAGAAACGAGAAAGGAGTAGTTGTTGTTAACCTAAAACCTGTTCCCAGCCAAACCTCAAGAACCCCTATAAATTGGAACTAAAGAACCCAAGAACCAACTGACCCATCCCTTGTTAAGAAGCATTGTAAAAAAAAGCACACATCATGGTTTTAGATACATCTAAACAAGCAATTTCGTCAAGGTTTGGCATATATGGGAATTATTACAGAATTTTGTGAATAAACATAATTTATCAGTATTTCGTTTTATTTTGCGTCTTTCCGCGATCCGCAAAAATTTCTAGGCCCTGTTCATGGTTAATGTTTTGTTCACGACGAGAAACGAATACGTGCTATGTTCACATAAAACATGTACCTGTTGAGAAAGGAAATAATATATGGTTCACAGTGAATTCTAAGTGTCTTGCATCCAGCCAATCGAAAACTACTCTAAATAAATTAAATTTTTGTAATTATTTAAAAAAAATAAATCAACAATTAGACCTACACGTTCCTGTTTAGAAATAAAATTTTGCCAATTTGTAATATTCAACACGTCAAGGCGCTTTGCTATCGAACACATTTCCTCGATAGTGCACTTTGGCATGCTGTGAATGATACTGTATATTAATATGTATATGGTGTGCGAGCGATAGATCAATATACAGTTGACATTTACGTGATAGAAAATGTGGCACAAAAGTATTATAGTGGTAAAATGTTTTTTTTTTTTACAAATGAATTTTAACTTTCTTAAAAGCAGATACCAGTATTATAAGATTAAATTATATTTTATTTTACGAATTTCGCCAGGTGCATTTTATATTGAGTTAAATATGTACCAGCACCAAAGCCAGCCATATCTATTTCCATTAAGTAATTTAAACTCATCTGTTACTAAAAGATAAAAGTAAAAAATAAAAATAGTTTTTTGGTTGCGAAAATAAAAATACATACTTTGTTTCTGAAAATATGTCCCGCAAGATATCCAAGTGCGATAATTTCCATGATTATTAAATCATTTGGGTTTATTAAATGATTTGGTTGGACCATGGCTGATAGTAACCGATACCAATCTTGAGTTAATCGGTATCTGCCCGTCCCTAGTAGTATACACAATAGGTTTATAATCGGTCAAATAATAACTGTAGGAATCATAATCAGTGCAGATACTGATTTGAAGTTATAATTATTACCTAAATATGGGTAAAGATTTTGAACTTTGCACATCTAAAAAAAAATGCCAGTTTTGTTTGGGTGGATGAAGAATGTAAACAAATCATTTGACAACTGAATTATTGGAAGGCACATATTATTGCTAAGAATATGTAATTGCTGTATGAAAGTAGAACTTTAGCTGGGCTTCAGAAAAGTATGCCATAACTGTGAATGGGCAAAAAAAGTTGTCGCTACTAGGCCACCGGAGTTATACAGCGTGGTGGCTAGTAGGTTACATAGTTAAATTACTTTGGTGCAGACTTAGGGCACCTANGCAGACTAAGGGCACCTGTGGTTGTTGCGCTAGGGGTAAACAAATACTCATATTCTCAGTTATTTAACACACCAGTAATTTATTTGTCTGAAGGTCACATAGGTATTTACACACACTGGTGAAACTGAGCCCCCCTACTAGTCGTAGACCTGAAGGGCTGGTGGGCGGTATGCTATGCGTCTGTGAAGGTTGTTGAAGGGAGATGTTGCTCTACTTATCTGTGACTGCAGCTTTGGTGAGTCGTATTCATTGGTAGCTGAGGCATGGTGAGTTGGGTGGCCCATTGTCAGGCCTTCGAACTGGCTCTCGTTGGCGTGCTGTACTCAGCTGGCTTCTTCCTGCAGCTTTGACTGACTCTCTCGGAAGTCCGGGATAGGTTTCCCGGGACTTGTGCTTTCTCGGCGACCTCGGCTGCCGTTACTCGTAGGAGAGTGCGTCTCCTCGGCTGTGGCTCGCGTTTCTGACTTCCCCACCTCGGAAACTGTCACTATGTTTTCGGAAATGAACTCATAAGTTCTCGGCACTTTTACTTGGTTTGTCTCGGGAATTTACACATGAAGTTTCGGCTGTTCCTCGGTTCTCTCCCTGGTGACATCACTATTGACTGACTGACTGACTGACTGACTGACTGCTTGCCTCGTCGCCATACAGCGCACGACTACGCCTTCTCGGGGCANCTGACTGACTGACTGACTGCTTGCCTCGTCGCCATACAGCGCACGACTACGCCTTCTCGGGGCATGGCGCCTCTCGGCATGGGGCTGCCACTCTTTTCCGTGACTTTACTGATATTCTCGGGACTGTTCTCGTCACACGACTGATTACTCCCATGTCTGATTCGCCTCCCATTTAGGCGGAACACCTAACTTGTCTCGCGGCTGTACCGCAGAACAACTCCCGTCTCGGCTGGCGATAATTGANAGGCGGAACACCTAACTTGTCTCGCGGCTGTACCGCAGAACAACTCCCGTCTCGGCTGGCGATAATTGACTCGGCCAGGATCCGAACTCCGGCCTTGTGATACGACTGCCTCTCGCACTAACTGCCTCTCGCACTAACTGCCTTCTCTGCCTTNACTGCCTCTCGCACTAACTGCCTCTCGCACTAACTGCCTTCTCTGCCTTGCATCGCGGCTGCCGAACCACTCCTTCCCGTCTCGGCTGAACAACTGTTCGTCAACCACTGATGCCGAACAACTGATCCCCCTTCCTCGGCTACGCGTGAATTTAACCAGTCTCCCGCTATATTCAAGTTAGCTGTCAGCAGTTTCTCGAGAGAGAAATCGGGAAATTCCCTGTGTACCTCATACGTTTTTTGTATAGGATTTCCTGTCTCGTCAGCTGCTTGGGTGCTCCACTGTGGAGGAGGGTAGGGGGGGTGGCAGGCGTCTCGGGGATTCCTGGGAGCTGTCTGCACTAATTCTCAAATGGGGCACCCCCTGATTCCTTCACCGAGGGCTGCATCAGCCTACTTCTCGGGACTCTTCCTGTTTTTCTCAAATTCGGTTCTTCCCCCCAGGATGTGAATACAGCGCAATGCCTATCCCTTTTACGCATCACGCGTCAAAGTTTTGTGATTTTAAAATACCCAGCAGAAGATCTCAAATTTTTAGTATGGTAGTATAAATGAAATTTAAGCTGTGGGTTATGTTTCATGTATCTTTCTTTGTACAATAAGGTTGGAATAATGATGAAAGATAGTTGTTTATTTGTTTGCCAAGCAGACGTACTTCGTGCAGCAAGATTATAAAATTCACAAACTTGTGAATTATGTCACTTGTGACATAAATTCTATAGATTTGTGGGGGAAAAAATTTTGCCACCTCATCAGCTTCCAAAACTTTAGATGCTGGTCATAGGCAATGGTGCATGGCTTTTACAAAAATGTAAATTTTTGTTTTGATTTTGCTTTGTAAATTTTTGCATATTCTTAATTAGATTTTAAACTTCAGTCTTTTTGTTTTCTTTCGTTTAGTTTCTCCTTCCCTCTTTCGAGTCCTCTCTAAAATTCCCCTTTTTACCTTTGTTTTTTATGTGGTTTCTTCCTACTCTCATATTTTTTATCTTAATTTTATTATTTTTTTGAAACACTGTATTAGTTTTAGTGCCAGCCTCTTCTTGCTTTTGTAGCAGTCTTTGCTGTATTGTAAACAGTGCTGTGTCAGAGCAGGACGGCGATGCTAAGGGCAGTGTTGTGTGTGTGTGTGTGTGCTAGGGTGGAGAGTCGTGGGAGCAGCGTGGGAGGTTGGTGGGACATTCAGCCACGGGAGGTGTCGTTACGTGTGCCTCAGGCATGCAGCGCGGTGCTGACGGTATGGAACCGCCACACCACCTGCATGTTGTTTGAGGCGACAGCCACGGAGGACTGGCTGGAGGTGGAGCCCCGGGAGGGCTCGTTGCCACCTCAGAGCTCCGCCCTGCTACGGCTGAGTGTTCCTCGCTGGCCAGGCCACGCAGACACCCATAATGCCCTCCACAGCGCCCTTGTGGTGAGCTCAGCATCTTCTGCAGTACACGACTGATGGAGTAATCGTGGATGTGGGAGATATGGGGTCGTGGTGGTGCAGGCCAGTTCGAGGACAGGGTTTCCACCCACAAGGAAAAGTCAGGGAAATGTCAGGGAATTTTCACCTGTGTCAGGGAAAATTTAAATAATTGCTACACTGCAAAAATTATTTGTGTGGATACAGTAAAATGTGATAATAATGAGCATATGCATTTTAAGATTTAAATTTTTAAGTTTGTGAACTGGCAATGATTAGATATCTTAAAAAGTAGGTGTTATTTTTCCCAAAAATAGGTGTNTAAATTTTTAAGTTTGTGAACTGGCAATGATTAGATATCTTAAAAAGTAGGTGTTATTTTTCCCAAAAATAGGTGTTATTTTTTTTCAAAAATATCTGATATTTTCGTGCTACAAAACTTTAGGTTTCTGCATGAGAATTGCTCTTTTTTTTCATGTCCTCTTTATCAAGACATACCTAATTTGAGAAATATAACTTTATTCATANGCATGAGAATTGCTCTTTTTTTTCATGTCCTCTTTATCAAGACATACCTAATTTGAGAAATATAACTTTATTCATAAAACCTGAGATTGGCAGTGTTATTCCTATTGAAAAGCAGGGTTTTTTTTAACAATTATTTCCTTGCAAAAATACCTAACTTCCAAAGAAAACACAGCCACGTTTTTAAGACAAAACCACTACTTTCCTTTATCAACAGACAACATTGAAAACCATTTCCATTTCACATTTTCTTACTTAGGATTTTGTATTCTGCCTGAAACCTGGAACAACGGTCACAATACACCGGCAAGGACATACTGTTTCATGAAGAAACTNGATTTTGTATTCTGCCTGAAACCTGGAACAACGGTCACAATACACCGGCAAGGACATACTGTTTCATGAAGAAACTGATGTAAACAATTTATACACTGTTTGAAAAAAAAATATTGAAAGTGCCTTGTACGAACAGAAAAAAAAAATTATAGAAATCTACCTTTATTTTTTTAACTATCTGAACTTTCAACAACAGATTTTTTTGTTAGGCCCGCTAACAAAACATTTGTTTGTTCAAAACGTGTCATTTCTTACTGCACACATTTACAGAGAATATGTGTGATAAAAATACAGTTAGCTGGAAGTATACAAGATTTAAATACGTGATAATTAAACACACATATATATTCTACATAAATAACTGCATAAAAACACATTTTTTACCGCCGTGCCGCTTTATAAAAAATAAATAATTTTTTGTTAAAACGTGAAGATGCTATGAATGTAAACAAACTCAGCAAGCTAGTTGGCTCAAATTCCATAGATAACGTGGTGCTTGGTAGACGTGAACACTACAATGGCTGTTTCCTAGTGAGCAAATAAACTTTAGTAGGGCCATGCACTAGAATGTTAACTCAAAGTAACGCATCATCACTTGCGGTAATGTTATTTATGGCCGTAAACACACGTTACAGAAAGTAAAACATCTTTTTGTTTATGGTGATAAATCGGAGAAACACACCAAATACGTTGTAAGTAGCAACTATGCGACATGAAACAATAATTTGCAAAAATACTACAGGATTTTGTGCAATTTGTGTATTACAGCTAGAATTCTAAAAAATTGTAATTTTTCATTTTTTATGTAAAAATTTGCATTTATAGTGTTTGCTAAATTTTCAGGTTTCTACAGCAGTTTTGAGAATTTCCTCTTAACTCGTGCGCTAATTTACATTCTGATTTCCTGTCACTCCTNTCAGGTTTCTACAGCAGTTTTGAGAATTTCCTCTTAACTCGTGCGCTAATTTACATTCTGATTTCCTGTCACTCCTATGGTCGTCAAAGGCCTTGTAATAATTCCCACTACCTTAACAATAACACTTTTGTTTGAAGATTATTATATTTTTGAACTGTGTACGTGAAAAAAAATGATGGAACGGGTGTGTCGTTCAAAGAAAGCTACAAAATGTGATCCACGAATTATTGACAGTTAGACATTCAAAATTTTTAACACGCAAAAATAACTAGTTGCTGCAACGAAGATGGCGGACATTTGGTAAACAGTGCGACTGATGAAAGTGAAAAACTGCGAAGTAAACATTGAGTGCGTGGGAATAGACACGTGCTTAAACACTGCCATCGTTTGGACTCGTGACCTTGTAAATATGGCTTGGTTAGAATTTTAGATCAGTAGTAATTTCACGGCAGAACTTTGTGTAGTTTGTGTGCGGGAACCGTTTTAAATTTCCCGCGATCCTGACTTGGTGAGCATTCGTCAATTATCAGTGCTGTCTCAAGGGTTGGTAGTCCTGAGCTACAGGGAGAAGAGGGCACTTTCGTGTTGGACATCATGGCGGTAAGTTGAGTCGTGTGCAGCTGCCGCCTGTCAGTCGTTTTCTCGCTGAAATTCACTATGCAGTTCATTATTGGCAATTTAAATTTAGTAGTGTTAAATTTGTCACAACAGCCGTGCTGTATTCGCAGTGATTTGATGATAGTGGAGGGCATAAAAAATAAAACAACTGCATTGGAAGCAAATTTGTAAAATTTTCATATTGCCAAGAAAAAAAAAACAAGGTTTCTGCCAATTTATTGTAAAGACAAATTTATGATGTAAGGAGTATTTTTATTTTATTAATAATAATGTATTTGCTAGTTAGGTTGTGGATTTGTGTTGGAGTGAAATTGAACTGAACTGGATTTAATTAATATCTACAATGAACAAAAGGTGTATGTGGGTGATGTAAAAATTTTGTAAAACTAAACGCTAGTGAATGTTCTTGGGCAGTTTTACATGTCTGATAAAGTACTAGATTTTTCGAGCAAAAATTACTATGATGTGACAATGTGTGTTTCATGACCAGTGTTCTGTTGTAAGGTTGCCCTTTCATTCTTATAGTTACATATTTTTTAATGTTTTCCAATAAAACATATACTGATTAAAAGAATGAAAAACAAATTCCCTTCAGTTTGAGTGAAATTGTTACAAAATCAACACATTCATGTTCTGATAAGAACGCATGCATTTTTTTTTGCTATAAAATTTATTTGACAATATGAAAATATATTTTTTGACGAATAGGAAAATTTTAATGACTAAACCAGCTCATTTTATTAACCGTAAATGTGGGGCCCTAGTAATGGCAGTCATGTGAAGGGCGTGTGTCGTGAGAAGTATCAGTGGACTGAATCAAAGGTTTGCCTTGTTTGCTTGGTCTGTTGCAGTGTAATTTAATGCAGCTTCATTGATGACATATTTACTGTCTCAACGATGAAAACACATACGGTATTGTGTTTTAGTATTCCTGAAAATAGGAAGATACTGCCTGCAAAACAGGGAAAAGTCAGGGAATTCTAAAATAGAATTTCAGTAGGCACCTTGTAGGAAAACCCAGGGTGGTATGCAGTTGTCGACTCCTAATTGAGATGTATGTGATGTCGTGCACAAACATCAGTTCCGCTTTGAAAGCTTGGTGTTATCAAGCTATGACAAGTCCCTTCTAGGTACATTCCCGTTAGTCACTAACAGTACCCACCTTACCCTCACAGCTCGAGTGGGTACCAGTTTTATATTAGCAGCTCTTGCCACCTGAATGTTTCCATACAGTAAAGCTCTTAAGAAGTTTCTGGGCTTATTGATCAGGAAAACTTTGTAGTGATGGACGAGTGTGATTTTTGCAGCTTGGAGTTGAGTCAAGTTGTATGAAACCCTTGTTGACTTGAGTTGAGTATAATATTTTCGAGTTAAAATCAAGTTTGCACCATAAATGCAAATGTTTATCATATGTACATGTGTATAATGCCTGTCCCTTATGACTTCCTCCCCCACTTATAGTCATCGTTACCAAGAGAAATAGTTTGGGATAACTTTCTACCAAAAAGAATAATCTTTTGCCTGGTTATGCGATAATTAGATACACGTCAAATTGCGATAAATGCAAAACAGGTGCGACATTTTCTGGTTCTAGTTAAATATTTGCAAAATTCTAAGGAAGTTGATGATCGGGATGGTTTTAACATCTTCATGGAGAAAAAGTCTACGTGCATCAGTTTTTTATTTTGGTTCCTTGAAAAACTATCCATACAGGTTGTTACAATGTATTTCAGTTTTGACTTAGGTTTTAATCAAATTTTGTTTGGTTATATTTTAGGATGGGTTGATTCCTTATTTTTTCAATTCCGATCCCAAATTTTTTTTGATTCCGATTCTAATTATGGTTCTTTCATAAAAAGAACGTTTACATGATTAAATTTTAGTTTTAACACATTTTTAATGTTTTCCATTATTATGCATTAATTTAAGATAAAAGTGTAATAATTATATCTCAAAATCAATTGTTTACTACAAAACAAACAGGAAAATCAAGAATAATGTGTTTATTGTGCATGAAAATGTCAACTAAGATTCTTAGTTAAGATGTAAAAATATCCCACAACTTAAAATAAAATGTTTATTGACAAATAATTGACAAAAACCTCAGTTTTCAACTAAGTTGAATGGTTGAAAATCAATGCATATCGTTTCACCGATCAAATTAGTAATTTCACCAGCACTACCATCTCCAGGTATGAATTTTCTCTTGGCATCAAATACAGATGGAAGAGTACTTCCCACCATCTTTAGTTAGCTTTTGGACACTTTTGGTGGTGTTGAACTTGAAAGCAGAAATTTATGTTTTAGAAATATGGGTTATAGAATTGTAATGGTTTTGCTGATATGTTTTGATGAATGGCATGTGGATTTCATGTGATGAACCATTTATTTCAAAACATTCTGACACACTGCCACAGTGAACTTTAACTGGAGCATAACTCTCAAGAGCCTCTGACGTCACATCGTTCTATAAAGAAAGAACCTTGTGCTTTGTGCGGAAGTGTAATATTATGTTAGGTTTTACCTTTTGAGTGCCTATGAGAGATTTTTCTCTTCCAGTAATTGCATACTGCAAATTTGTCATAATACTGACGAGTAGTAGAATGTTTACAAGCTTCGGACATAAATAACTGACGTGTGACGTCGAGTGACTGACGATGACGTCACGCTTGGGCAAGGTTTGAAATGTGTGGGTCAGAAACACGGGCTATACTACTGGATTGACTTTATTGGCTGCTAACCGGTCCCTGGCTGGTATGTAAGCTAGGGTGCATGACTTTACGGCACAGCACAAAGTCTGGTGTGGGCTTAACGGTCCTTCGCACTACTGGTTTGCACACAGTCTCTGGTTTACCTGGATTGGGTGTGACCCGGGGTAGCTCCTTACTCGGCCGCTGTTGCGGCTGGAACTCGTGCCCAGTTCGAGGGCGAAGGTGGTGCTGTGGCTGACAGTGCTGGTGGCAGCCCACGGAGGGCTGCTGATCCTGCTGGGTCTGAACCAAGGATTGTCTATTCCCAGCGGTACTGGAAGTTCTTGACGAAATCTCTCGACGATAGTATCCAGCTCGCCGGCGGTCTTGTGGGATGGCTGAAAGAGGGAGCTGGAGAGAACTGGGAGGTAAGGCGTCTCCAGTTGGCGGGCGGCTTGAGCTGGTTCCAGTGGCTTAAAGGTGAAGACGGTCTTTATTGCCGTGTCCGTGGGTGCCTCTTGCCTAGGGGCGTGCTGGTAGCAAGTCGTCCAGGGTTCAAACTAGGGCTGAGCTGATACCGGTACCGATATATTGTAACCGGCCGATATCGTAATTATCGGAATTGTTTGCAATTCATGTTTAAATCGCCGATATTATAACCAATATTTTACCCTTAGAATTTAAGATGATGCTTTTTTCATCTTGCCATTATTGGAGTGGATTAGCGCACTATTTGGTTTCATCTTTTATTAAAATAATAACTATTTTTAATTGGTTTTTACTCAAGTACCTAATTGTCTCTGTTTATTTCTAAAGCAAAATTAGGCACGTTTTGCAGGATTGTTTACAAAAAATTTATACAACAAAACAATAGAAGCCACCATTTGCATTTACTGAGTTTTATCTCTGTAGGCAAGCTTGCCGCATGAACAAAACTTAATATTTAATCATCTAACACATATTTAATATTAACAATAATTATTATTTACGATTACCTCCATAAATATTTTGTCTTAGTAGTTTCGTGTCCAACCGCGAACACGGCGACGCATAAAAAAAATTATGTAATCTTGTATTGTTGGTTACATGCTACACATTACTGCCGCCTAGCGGCGCCATTCCTACAGTTTGTCTTTTTTTTTTATTTGTTTAGTTGGTTTGTTTGCTGTTGCTGTAATAATATGACCGTGTTAGGTTAGAGAATGAATGCGGTGAAATTATTTACGTGTGCCAGCAAAAAACAAATAATATGGCTGGAAGGAAAAATCGCGTGTGGTTTTTTTTTGCCCTAAGCAACATGCAAGAATGCAAGGCTGTTTGCAATATTTGGTTTCGAGAGACGGTACATCATCAATGTCGTATAGCACCACAAACTTAAAACGGCACCTAGAGTGTAGGCACGCTTTGAAGTGGAAGAGCTTCAAATTCTAGGCAGGTTGTACAACTCTCAACACAACTTTCTGGCAGAGAAAATACGCCTAGCATTGCCATAATTGCGAGTAATCAAAAATTTCAGATAACGATTGTGTGGCTACATGCTCATCTAGCCCTGATGTAAACAGGTCTAAACCGAAATTTCATAACGTGAATGAATTAATGGAAAAAAATAAACCTTATCCTTTATCACATGCCCGTACTGTGAAAATAAATAGTCTCATCGGAAAAATCATTTGCACAGATCTTTTACCATTTAATATTGTGGAAAACAAAGGTAGGTGGAATACTACAAATACATTGTATGCATAATTCATATGTACATCACATCTTACACATTTTTTACATCAATTTAGATTATTTTTGTCTTAAAAATATGCTCAATTACTAACTATTAAGTGGTTCCTAGATTTTTATTTATCTTGATAGTTTGGCCTATCACTGAAACAATATAAACAAAGACAATTAAAATTTTCTTTAACTAAATGCTTTAAAAATAAAAGTTTTAAATTTTTTGAAACATGAAAAATTGTTATTTTTCCTTAAGGCTGTATCGGTATTGGTATCAGCAATATCGGTAAGTTTGTATCGGCAATATCGGAAAAGGCTCAAAAACCATATCGGCTCACCTCTAGTTCAAACCCCGCCTGGGGTGACGTGATGACACGTGAAAATGAGGCGAAGTCGTGTTTAATATATATGTCAGTAAGCGTCATGCGTAATAACTAAGGATTTAATGTTCACAAGTTAACATTTCACATGTTTTTGACTGTAAATTATCACAGAAAATCATAAATTAGGTCCAATTTCTAATTGAAAAAATGCCAGGAAATGATATTATTATGGAACAACACTTTTTCCTCTCCTTGTTAGTTACACATTTACACATGTTCATACAACTGGGCTGTAGACCCAAGGTCGAAGGACACATATAAAGTTANCCTTGTTAGTTACACATTTACACATGTTCATACAACTGGGCTGTAGACCCAAGGTCGAAGGACACATATAAAGTTAAAATGTCGAATTTCAGCGACTAATAGTCACTTCCCAACTTATCTCAAAATGTGTGAGTAGAGACTATGTTTGAAACAGCATAGCAGACGTCTGTAAAACAATTTATCTTGATTAAGAAGTCATTCCGCAGGTTAAATTGTGAACTAACAGCTAGAACTATGGAAGTTACGAAGTATAGCAAATTCTTTCACTTACGTTTGTTATTTGCTACTTATTAATAAAATAAACCCAAATTCAACTATTTTAGCACAATTAAATTACAATGCAGGCAGCGCAAAAAAGTTTCAGCGGCAATTAAATCAGAGCATATTGGGAAAAAAATTATATCGCTAGGATAAACAAAGAACATGCTGTACCTGCGCAGAATCAACGAACTTACACTGTGCTCCTTGCAAGTTGTGCATTTACGACCTCCCGACTCTGGGACTACTGTTTTGAAACGTAAATAATGTCATTACGTGATTCACTCACAGTTGAATTTGTGTGTTTAAATGTGATATTATATAGTTAAATGTTTAAAACGATTGCATGTATATGAAACATCGTACAGCTGATTGTGTTATGGTACTAAGTTTTTGTAAGTAAATGCTTTACAAAAGCATGGTGGCAGTAACTGTGTTAAGTAAATGCTCGAATGAAAGCAAGTTTGTGAACTACAACTCTTAGTTAATTACGGTTATCAACGCTACAACTTGTTGCAATCTTGTAAAAAAATATTAATTCTTTGTGTTCATAGAAAACACATTTAAGATAAGGTAGTAGGCTATTGCAAGCATTGCTATTATAAAAATAAAAATTTAAATTTTACTTATTTTTTTGTAAAAGATTCCTAAAATCTCGAAATAAGAATTAACGATTTTGATTCCGAGAAAAACTGTGTAATGACGCAATGTTCTTAATTTTTCGGGACACGAGTGTAAAATTCTTTCGTGTTTAGGAAGCTTTGGAAAGCTTCGTAATATTTTTATCGGGTTAGAAGTTTAAAGCCGTGGTGGCTCGTTTCCCGTGATAGCTTATCCAGCAGACGTGTGCTTTTGTAGGTTATCGGGCGGACGTCTGCTGTTTATGTTTTATCAGTAGGACGGTTACAGTTTTCGTTTCGAACTTTGGAGTTTTTTGTTAAGCGTCGGCATTAATTAGATACTTTCAGGCGACGTCGTCAAGTTTTAGTTTCTCCGGCTGCGTCGTACAAGTTTTGTTGTACGAGCGGTTCGTTTCTCTGGATGTTGACGGTGTCAACAGTTTTAGTTACTGCGGCATAGTTACGATAACGTTGTGGAGAGCGTGCGTGCACAGGCGCTTATCTCAGGAGAGGGGTGTGATAGGCAGGACAAAAGACGCGTCTGTCTGTCGCCCTCCAAGCAGTTTAAAGCAGTCTCACTTCAGAAGCAGTTGGAGCAGTGCTTCAGAGTCAGTTGGCGGCGAGGGCCGTTAGAGGCGTCAATTCAAGGCAGTCATCGTACAATGGTCCGTTCGGGTGCGTCGCTAAACCCCCACATCGGCCACTAGACTACTTTATTAATTTTATTTCTCTGCCGGTGTGGGAGGTAGCAGCATTATATTTATTTTGATGCAAGTTTTGAGACATTAATAACCTGTAAACTACGGTGGCGCTGTGTCTGTACTTGTATATTNTATTTTGATGCAAGTTTTGAGACATTAATAACCTGTAAACTACGGTGGCGCTGTGTCTGTACTTGTATATTTATCTCAGAACGGTTCGTACTCTGCATACTGGAAATTCGTATGTGAACTGTGTCAATCAAATGATAAATAAAGTATAGAACAAACTAACTTGGAACTTGAACTTTATTTCATATTTACACGGCGTCCATTCACTGAGTATCGTGTTTCTACCTTGAGCTAGTTCAGGCAAAGTAAACATCGGCCAGGTAACAAGTGCCGAACGTTACAAAATGGCACCTAACTGTGAGGCTGAAATATTATAAATATGGCTTAACGTAACGCGGCCGGAACGTTACAACTGGTGGAATCAAAGCATCAATGTATCTATTCGATCTGTCCCTAGTTATATTTCAGTTTTTAAAATGCTTCCTCACATGTTATTAAGATTATAAAGTACTCTGCATATAAATTTGGTATATCGGTTTTGTATAATTTGTATTTCAAGACAAGTGTACACATAAAGTTTCTCCTATATAGTGAACTTAGAAAGTGTTCCCTTCGGATTCATTATAAAAAAGTTCTCTTGTATTTATAACTTCATTTGTAACTTTTTCGTGTTAAAAAAAACCATTCTGTGGTGGGCATTAATTTTAAATCTTCGTTTTCATAAACTAATTTTTTATACCAACCCAACTGTGTAACAAATCACCCAAGCATAAATCATCAATTAGCCTATGTTTTGTTTTTGAAAGAATTAGCTTTAAGAGTACATACAGTGGACTCTCATTGTACTGAAAATGCATTTACCGATAAACCGTACCCACTGTTAATTTTCAGTGATCCCTGCAAAACTCCTATGTAAATAATGATATAGCTACCCGCTTGTATAGTTTATTGGATATTGCGTCGATCGACATAATTTTTTGGTCCCATCATCTAAGAGATTTTCCGCAACAATCTATTCAAGCTGGTTATTTATGCAAACGTCTTGTAACTGGATGTGAAATACATCATGCACTCTGCCGTTTATCAGTGCTCTGCAGTGCGTGGTCTTGCCATCACATCTGCGACACGGTGCGAGTCTGGCTTACACGCCTGATGAGAGGGGAAGCGGTTGCCTAGCAACCAGCGAGCGCCCTTGCACACNCACGGTGCGAGTCTGGCTTACACGCCTGATGAGAGGGGAAGCGGTTGCCTAGCAACCAGCGAGCGCCCTTGCACACTCTCTCTCTCTCTCTCTCCTTTCTGTCTGAGCCATGCACCTTCCTTTCTCCCCTTACATGTATCCGAAAGGAGCTGTGCTCTAACAAAAAAAAAGTGCGTACTCTCTCGGCCATGCGCATTTACTTACACACATCTGGCTACAGAGCAAATAAAGTGCTANCAAAAAAAAAGTGCGTACTCTCTCGGCCATGCGCATTTACTTACACACATCTGGCTACAGAGCAAATAAAGTGCTACTAGTGAATGCAGAAATTTTATCAAGATTATCCATCACTCAAAATAGTTGCTCCTATCAGCACCTATCATCGCTAGTACACTGAAGAGCCAAAAAAACTGGTACACCTGCCTTTTATTGTGTAGGGCCCCCGCGAGCACGCAGAAGTGCTGCAAGACGACGTGGCATGGACTCGACTAATGTCTTAGGTATGCAGGAGGCTATTCACACCATGAATCCTGCAGGGCAGTCCACAAATCCATACGAGTGCGAGGCGGTGGAGATCTCTTGTGAACAGCACGTTGCAAGGCATCTCAGATATGCTCAATAATGTTCATGTCTCGTGATTTAGGTGGACAATGGAAGTGTCTAAAGTCAGAAGAGTGTTCCTGGAGCCACTCGGTAGCAACTCTTGACATGTGGGGTGTCGCATTGTCCTGCTGGAATTGTCCACGTCCGTCGGAATGTACAATGGACATGGATGGGTGCAGGTGATTGGACAGGGTTGGCGGATCCAGGCGAGGCGTAAAGCTTTGTGTCGTGCAGTCAACAACGGTACACGAGTGGGTCTTCGGCTCCGAAAGCCCATATCAATGATGGTCCATTGAATAGTTTGCACGCTGGCACTTGTTTATGCCCCAGCATTGAAATCTGTGCCAATTTGAGAAAGGGTTGCACGTCTGTCACGTTTAATGATTCTTGTCAGTCGTCATTTGTCCCGTTCGTTCACAATCTTTTTCCGGCCGCAGCGATGTCGAAGATTTGATGTTTTACTGGATTCCTGATATTCACGGTACACTCGTGAAATGGTCGTACGCGAAAATCCAAATTTTATCGCTACCTCGGAGATGCTATGTCCTATCTCTCGTGCGCCGACTATAAAACCACGTTCAAACTCACTTAAATCGTGATAACCTGCCATTGTAGCAGCAGTAACCGATCTAGCAACTTTGCCAGACGCTTGTCTTATATAGGCGCTGCCAACCGCATCGCGTTACTCTGATTGGTTCCATACCTCTGTTATTTGCATACACACGCGTATACCGGGTTTTTTGGTTCTCCAGTGTATTACAAAGCAAATGGTTTTGCCTGAAAATGTTATGCAATACATCTTAACAAAGAACTATTTTTTGCAAAGCTGTTTTTTTTTTTTTGTGATTTAAGGTTGTTTTTTCTGTAAAGTTTGGTGTTTAATTGTATTTGGCATAAATTCAACATGATTTTATAACAAAATATTAATTTCATTCGATGTACATCATCTTCGCGAATAAAATGATATGCCCAGACGCATATACTTGACCTCCCCTGGTCGCCAATAATTGTTGAACATCGAATGACTTGTATTACCAAGCATAAAGTTCATTTTCAGTAACTTCCTGCAAGGAAATTGGACAATTTATATTAATTTATTTCAATAGATATGCATGCNTATGCCCAGACGCATATACTTGACCTCCCCTGGTCGCCAATAATTGTTGAACATCGAATTACTTGTATTACCAAGCATAAAGTTCATTTTCAGTAACTTCCTGCAAGGAAATTGGACAATTTATATTAATTTATTNTACTTGTATTACCAAGCATAAAGTTCATTTTCAGTAACTTCCTGCAAGGAAATTGGACAATTTATATTAATTTATTTCAATAGATATGCATGCGTCTTTTATAAACAGACATCCTGCAAGGGCCTGTTCATCACCTTTTCTCCTCTAATAACGGGTAAGCACCAAGTCCGAGTGCAGCGTAACTCGCGACAGGTGTGTGTACAAGACCGTAAAGGAATAAATTTTGGTTACCTTCTTATTCACTTTTGTCTTAAAATTACAGGTTTTTTTGCAGTGAAATGTGATTAATTATTTTAAAAGAGACACATTTGCCAGGCATGCAAGGTGTCACCAACATGTAACGGCGTTGAGGGCAGTTGTTTTTCCCCTTCCATCTCTTCCCCTTCTCCGCCTGCCCACCGTGAACACACTGCCCGATCGATAATCCTTCCTTGCTATCAGCTAATCGAGTGCGCGTGGAACATTCAAAATTTGACTTTCATTCAGTGTAATATTACATATTTTCATTTTCAGTGGGTGTGAAAGTTTTAGGTCTGTTGCATTCGGTGTCTGATTACAATCAATTATAAATGGTATTAACATTAATTCTGTTTATTGCAGAACCAATGCATAAATAAAACCAATCCATCAATTTGGTTTCAAGCATATCACTTGACTGTCAACCGCAACAAAATATGTAAACAACCGTATGCATACTATTTTACTTTTTTCACAAGTATATTTATGAATATGAATAGAGGTACGTGAAAATAGCATTTTGAGAAGAAATTTTGTAGTATTTTGTAGCATACAAGGCATTACAGAAACTCTTCATTAAAAATTAACTGGTTGGGCTTCATAATCAGAAAAACATACACAAGTGAAGGAANTCTTCATTAAAAATTAACTGGTTGGGCTTCATAATCAGAAAAACATACACAAGTGAAGGAACAAAATGTGGCTTCCTATTCTTTTACTGCATCTCAAGTGCAGCTCGCTATACAGATGTTCTTAACAACTGCATAATTATCATGTACGCCATCTACTGCGAGCAGATTTTAGCCATAAGATTTTATTTATATATGTTTCAAGTGAGAATGTAGTTTAACATTTTTTTCATTAAATAAATACATTATGTTTACTTTTGTTTTTGTAGTTAATGTAAAAATATTGGAAATANTTTAACATTTTTTTCATTAAATAAATACATTATGTTTACTTTTGTTTTTGTAGTTAATGTAAAAATATTGGAAATATTTATTAAAAGTCAAAATAAAATGTCAGCCAAAATACATTCCCAAATATTTTGTTTATACNAAAAATATTGGAAATATTTATTAAAAGTCAAAATAAAATGTCAGCCAAAATACATTCCCAAATATTTTGTTTATACCGTTAACTTATACAAAAGTAAAACAGGATAGCTTGCTTTACTTTGAGGTGTCTTATTTTCATAGCATTTTCTTTGGCGTATTAAGAGTCAATTTCAGGATATCATTTTCGAGTCACTTTTTGGGTGTCTTGGATTTGAGTACATCTTCATTTGGCACAGCTTTTATTTAATGAATTACGTTTGGGGCTTATATTGGAAGGCATCTNTGGATTTGAGTACATCTTCATTTGGCACAGCTTTTATTTAATGAATTACGTTTGGGGCTTATATTGGAAGGCATCTCGAGTTGAAACTTATAGTTGATGTAATTTTTACTTCAGGGTGTCTTATTTTTGGGGTCATCCAATAGGATGGAATTTTTTAAAGTTTGGTTAATTATAGCAGTTATTGAAAATTTTAGCATCTATTTAGCATTTATACTAACTTTTTATTTTCACGCAACTCTAAATATATTGTAGTCGAAAATATTTTTTTTTGTTTTCAATTGAACTTAGGTGGTTTGTTGTATTACTCTGTGTACTTTTTAAACACTGTTAACTGAAACAAGTTAAAAATTGCTTTTAATCCTGCTGTATTTCACCAATACTATAGAGTGAGTATAATAGTAATCGAAACTCAGTTTGAATACAAGCAACAAGCTCTTTCATACATCCGCATTACAGAATCGGCACATCTGTATAATTTTATGAATTGGCACAGCTCTAATTTTAAATAACTATTACTGCATGGAACAACTTTCCCTTCATCAAATATGTATATGCAGGTAGGGACAGTGACTTTTTTTAAGGTTGATTTCAAAAGTGCTCGAATAACTTTGAATAGCCTATAACCTGTAAAATTTTCTGTGTGCTGTTGTAGACAGACTGTTGCGAGTCTANTGGATTTGAGTACATCTTCATTTGGCACAGCTTTTATTTAATGAATTACGTTTGGGGCTTATATTGGAAGGCATCTTGAGTTGAAACTTATAGTTGATGTAATTTTTACTTTAGGGTGTCTTATTTTTGGGGTCATCCAATAGGATGGAATTTTTTAAAGTTTGGTTAATTATAGCAGTTATTGAAAATTTTAGCATCTATTTAGCATTTATACTGACTTTTTATTTTCACGCAACTCTAAATATATTGTAGTCGAAAATATTTTTTTTTGTTTTCAATTGAACTTAGGTGGTTTGTTGTATTACTCTGTGTTCTTTTTAAACACTGTTAACTGAAACAAGTTAAAAATTGCTTTTAATCCTGCTGTATTTCACCAATACTATAGAGTGAGTATAATAGTAATCGAAACTCAGTTTGAATACAAGCAACAAGCTCTTTCATACATCCGCATTACAGAATCGGCACATCTGTATAATTTTATGAATTGGCACAGCTCTAATTTTAAATAACTATTACTGCATGGAACAACTTTCCCTTCATCAAATATGTATATGCAGGTAGGGACAGTGACTTTTTTTAAGGTTGATTTCAAAAGTGCTCGAATAACTTTGAATAGCCTATAACCTGTAAAATTTTCTGTGTGCTGTTGTAGACAGACTGTTGCGAGTCTAACCAACTTCAAGTCACATTCCTGTGGAACAGGTGGTAGTTGTGAGTTGCTGTTGTGTGACTGGTCGCAGATGGCGGGGCTTGGCAGGAGGCGGGAATAATGAAAGTGGTGTTTACAGGTGTACATAGAGAATGACTGTATCTTGGTGAAAGTGGCAGCACGGTGGTCGGAGCCGCGCCCCCAGGCGGTATCCACACCCGTGCAGGGACGCTCGCGCCCCCCGTGCTCTCATAACGCCCCCAGTGCTCTGAGGCTGGACCGACGAGAACTGGCACTGCGCCCGACTGCAATCGGCCAGGTGTCCTCTGCTGTCATCGGTTGCTGGAATTCCTCCGACACAAACTTACAGGCATGTTTCTCAGATTTCCTCAACTGTTGCACACCCTGGGTGTATAATCTGTAGTTACAGCCCCGGTGACCAAGTTGTCTCAGTAATTGTTAACTGTCTCCATCACTCTGGTGTTGTCTTGTACTTTCATGGCAAGTGTTTCTAGCAACCAGGACTGTCTTGTTATGTATCAACTCTGTACATTCATTCTTTACATGAGAGTGTTGTTGTGGCTTGTGTATTTTGAGTTGTACTGTTTTCACTGTAGTTGGTTNATTCATTCTTTACATGAGAGTGTTGTTGTGGCTTGTGTATTTTGAGTTGTACTGTTTTCACTGTAGTTGGTTTGTATTTTACATTGCTGTGCAGCACACAATATACGTTCACCTATAGTATTAACTGTGTTATGTGAAGCATTTTCACTAATTGGTAAAACTANTGTGCAGCACACAATATACGTTCACCTATAGTATTAACTGTGTTATGTGAAGCATTTTCACTAATTGGTAAAACTACTATTCCTAAAAAATATTTAAATTGGATGGTACGTAGAGAGGGTTTAACATATCGTCGGCAGTGAGGTCATTAGAGAGACGGAATACTGTAATTTATCGTATTGTAAGCCAACCTTTTTTTATGAATTTGAATCTTCCGAAATCACCTCTCTTCTTAGAATCGGGACTGGCGACTGGCGATATTGTGTACAGTTCCAGCCAAATGTAAATAAATTTGGCATTTTATATTTACCACTACCGTTACAGGCCTCATNACAGTTCCAGCCAAATGTAAATAAATTTGGCATTTTATATTTACCACTACCGTTACAGGCCTCATACTGAAATTATGTGGTTTCGGTTATTAAAAATGCACTGTCATCCTATGAAAAACACCACACAGTGGCCAAGTGCTTCGTCGAGTCTGACCTTGAACAAGGTCATCGCAGTGACAAGTATGCAACGGTAATCCGTAATGGCACTGTGCTGTTCTTTAAAGTTTCCGACTATCCCAGATAGCAAAAATGTTATCAAGATTGTGGGTTTCTCAAAATAGTTTAACCTATCATTACTGTAGTATTTCAAAGCAAATGTTTTGACCTGAAAGTGATACGCAATAAATTTTAACCAGTAATTATTTTTTACAAATTTTGTTTGGTTTTGTGTTTAAAGTCGTTTTTCTCGTAAANAACCAGTAATTATTTTTTACAAATTTTGTTTGGTTTTGTGTTTAAAGTCGTTTTTCTCGTAAAATTTGTGTTTCATCACATCTGCCATAAAATCAACATCATTTTTAAACAAGATATTTATTTAACTGAATAGACAACATCTTCCGAATAACCAACCATTACGTGCTGATCNAACAAGATATTTATTTAACTGAATAGACAACATCTTCCGAATAACCAACCATTACGTGCTGATCTGTTTTCAAATCGATATGATACTAACCAAACCTGCAACCGATAGTTACCTATAGTAATCACGCCCGCCAAAATTACAGCCACGTATATAAACTTATTCCAAATTCCCTTCACCTATACAAGCTCATGGATCTTACGATAGAGTATACAGTATTAGAGANGTATATAAACTTATTCCAAATTCCCTTCACCTATACAAGCTCATGGATCTTACGATAGAGTATACAGTATTAGAGATTATGTAATTCATTCTCATTGTTGCCAATATAAGAGTGCATTAAACACGTAAGAAGGAGAAAAAGTAGTCACAAGAACACAAAAAAGTGCTGCAAAATGTAAACAGTGGTATAGGTTATTCACGGTAAAGTGAGCACTTTTGAAAGCCCTCTCATTTNAAAAAGTGCTGCAAAATGTAAACAGTGGTATAGGTTATTCACGGTAAAGTGAGCACTTTTGAAAGCCCTCTCATTTTGAATAATAGTCTATAAATATACTTTTTTTAGCTTTCGACGTTACCTNAGTGAGCACTTTTGAAAGCCCTCTCATTTTGAATAATAGTCTATAAATATACTTTTTTTAGCTTTCGACGTTACCTACAGAGTGCTGTGGAATATACACACTGTGTTTATTACTTACATAACAATATTTATTTTAAAAAGGTGGTTAAAGTATTAAAGATTGCTGAAAGGGAAAAGTAACTAGGGCCTCAAAAGTGCCCACTTTGCAGTGAACAGCCTATATCAATAGCAGCAGTAGTTGATTATTTACGTTGTTTTACATTCACATAGTGTTGAAAAATGATTGGTGCACGCAGTCTTTGGCGAAATGCACATATATCTGCCGGAGACTTAACAAGAAAGGTAGAGAACACGAGCGAAACTTACTGCGACACCATCTTGAGAGCCACTGAGAATCCTTGGACTGGGCCAAGGACTACTTGCAACGTAGGTATCCATTTGTGCACTAGCACGCATGTCCACGCAGATGCACAAAGTTTTTACATACAAAATACAAAACATACAGCCCACCAAGACCAAGTAAGGTATCTTATAGCACAATGCAACACACAATCACTATGTACAATATTACACAGATAGCCTGCAACCATCTACTGGACTGGCAATTAGTACAACTTATACACAGGTCAACACAACTGACCCTTTTGGGTTGGGGCATCAACCACTCGTACAGTACCGTCCTGTCCAGGATGCAATTTGGTAACCCTTGAAAGAGGGATCTCAGAAGCTGTGTGGGGCACCTACAAAATTAGTGCCACAATCTGAGTACAATCTAGTGCACAAACTTCTTGAGACAAACAGTGTCAGGATGGTAATGAAACTGTCTGCAGTTAGGTCATACACAACCTTGATGTGAACAGCTTTAGTGGAGAAGTAAATAAATATTGATAGATAAACTTTTTGTTTTGTACAATGGTGTAACTGGTTGAGACGTATGGTGATTGGCCATGGGTAGACCACTCATGTTCGTTCAAAACTACCGGCATAAATCACGCATTAGAGGAGGATTGTTGGTCGGTCGACACCGGAAACAGCGAAAACACTTGAAAGCTCAAGATCGAATCAACGCTCTAGCAAAGAGAATACAAAATTATTGGAACAGAAGAGACCATAGCATCATGCAGATACTTCAAATGGCAGTGGTCTACCAGGAATTCAACAGCAGGGTGGGTTTTAGGTAGGATGATAGGGTGCTTAGCTGAAAACTCAATGTCTGCATGTGGCAAACGACAGTCTACACTGAGCACACCATGTGGGTCCAAAAATGGTACCAAACATTGCAGTCTGGTGGAGCATTGTTTTCCTCCCTCAAGCTATTTCAAGTCTTCATGTAAACATGCATGTTGGTTGCACTTACTCACAACAGCGGTTGCTTGTTTCAATTCTGCAGAGGATAAGGGACCATTGATACAAGGCTGCTTTCAACTGTGGTTGATGAACCGCATCGCATAAGCCATCACACGGACAAGTTTCGGCCACAATTACAGTTTCGCATCAAGGGAATCTCTTCAGAAGCTTTGGGTGTTCACCAGAACTAATTGAGATGATTTCAGTTCAGGAATCTCATCTGCACCCAGATTCACTCGAGACAATGGCCATTGTTTAGGTGGGCCTACTAACCATCCAGGCCCATGCCACCACAAATCATGAGCAAGAAACTTTGGTAGAAGTATGCCACGAGTAGCGCAATCTGCAGGGTTTTCACTAGAAGCAATATGTTCCCACGACTAAGGAGGAACCCATTCTTGAATTTGAGCAACATGATTTGTAACATATGTTTTCAGCAGATAAGGTTGAGTTTTTATCCAGGACAGAACAACACTAGAATCAATCAAGGTATGAGTTATAACAAAAAACATTTAAATGGTGATTTTGAAAAGCATTACAGTAGTGCATCAATTTTGCCAGTAAGCTGGCACCACGTAACTCGAGTGAAGCGAGAGACACTTGTTTCAGTGGTGCCGCTCGTGATTTGGCCAATATGAGATGCACACATACATTCCCTTGGCGGTCACTACTCCTCAGATACACAACTGCTGCATAGACTCGCTTGGAAGTATCTGAGAAGCCATGCAGTTCTACACTGGCCACATCATGACATATGAAACTTGGTAGAGTGAGCGTTTCCAGTTTGGCCAATGAAGCGGTTCCACTTCTCCTTGCTTGGCGATGGTAGTGGTTCATCCCAACTCAATCCTTGGGTCCACATCCACTGCATCAGAATTTTCACCCATACAATCACAGGAGACAGCCAGTCCAAAGGGTTGTATATCCAAGCAATCTATGACAGGACAATGCCTTTGGTTAGGGCCCCAGTGCTGATACTTAGATGGTAAGAGAAAATGTCCATTTCTGCATTCCACTGAAGACCAAATATTGCTTACACCCGGCCCTGACGAAAAACAAGCATGTTGGGAGTTTCACGATGAAGTTCAGATACATCATCCAGAAGTTGTGGCTGACTACAAGACCATTCTCGGAGCTCGAACCCTCCTCAATGTAGAAGTTCTAGTTCAATCAAGTGGTTATTTCAACAAGTTGACTTCCTCTACTGAAGATGGACCAGTCACATTATCGTCAACAAATATGTTTCAAAAGAACATTTTCAGTTAATGGATAGTGGAAACCCTTGTCAAACGCCAACTGACGAACGGTGCAGATAGTCAAGAAAGTTGATGGTGCTAATCCATGTGTTACAGTGTTGAGCTGGAATACTGAGAGAGGGAGAGAAGGATCATGATGCCAAAATATGAGCTGAGAAGGTCGGTCATCTTCATGAATCAATATTTGTCTGTCCATTTGTTTGATGTCTCAGGAAAAGGCAACACTATACAACCTATATCTCAAAATAACTTCAGAAATATGGTTTTGCAGCTTGGGTCCTGAGAGTAGTAGGTCATTGAGGGACACACCATTTAAGGTCTTAGCACTGCCATCAAAAACAACCCTCAATTTAGTGGTCATGGTAGGTTTTCAACACACCATGGATAAAACAATTATGATTTCTGTGACCATCACCAGCTGGGTTGCAGGAACGTATCTGTCCGTGTGACATGAAGCAATATAGTGAGAATACTTTTATCGAACTCGTCAGGAAGTAGGTCCAAATGAAATAAATCGTTACACAGGGAATTGACAGCCCTCTCAACTGCATCTAGCCGGAGACCAAAAGCGTTAACGTCGTGACAACTTGGATCGTGACTTAGAGGCAGCAGTTAAGGATTGAATTCTCTCAATTCGGTGTTACAGTTTTTTTTCCTGAAGTTTGAATTTCAACAAAAATACCTTGAAACCCATGCTGCTGATAGAATGAGAAGGGAAGGAAACCAACAAATGACCCAGAATTAATGCAACGAGAGATGCATTTTAAATTATGATATTTGTGCCCCGGTTTATCTGTTTCCAACAATGAATAAATTACTCTTCCACGTGGCGTATTCTGTAGTGGAAGCAAAAATTAAACCAATTACAAAGAGTGCTAAAACGCTATGAGAATGCTTGTAGCATCATCATTATTTAGTTGAAATGATGACAAACTTTAGCTGCATATAAAATTGACGTAAACTTTAAAAACATTCCGTGATCCAAAAAGTAATAATTTAAGTAAGGTGTATGTACTGCGTGAAATTGGTCATAGAAGTTACTTGTTCTACAGACGGAATCGTCTGCAGGACATGAAATATGGTTATTCGAAGTAATTTTGTAACAAAACATATTGCATACATGTGCCGTAACATGAAAAAGGCATCCTTCAGGAAACAACCAAAATGTCCATAGTAGCCGATCAGGCGAATGTGTTTTTGTGGGAACAGTATCTAGGGCGATGAGCTGTATCTTTACTTGTAATGAACAGCGCAGCTATCTAGTGGGGAACTATTTCAATTGCACGTGGAGAAACAGAGCAGTCTTCTAACATGAAGTGTAGTTATTGCACATGGAGTAACAGCACAGCTATCAACTTGATCACACGGCAGCTACATGCTGGCGAATCTGTGCTGCCTTCATTGTGTTATCCACGAGCGAGAGAGAGAGCGAGAGAGAGCGTGCGATAGTGTGAGTGTGTGTTTGGGCAGCTTTTAACATAGACGTCTTTAAAGCCAATGTGTTACTCTAGAATTTCATGGTACAGATGGCTTCTTGAAAATAGTTACGATATTATTTTTAATCGGAAACAATCCGTGAGTAGTATGGTTCAAAAATTTGAATTACAGTTGCACTTAATGATACTCTAAAATATATATTGGTAGTTTACATAATGATTTAGTTTTCAACCCAAAAACTATGGCTGTGGTTTACATTTGAAACTATCATGCGTGCGTCGGTTGTGACGTATTTGTTGGACAGTGGCATTAAAACACAATACTTTATTAATAGTGACAGATAAAAATGTGCATTATTTTGTTTCTTTGAAAAAAAAAAATGTGATAATTTTTGCAGAATATAGTAGAATTTCAGTGGCTGCAAGTTATTTGAAACCGACGTATTGAACTTGGGCCGCAGGACATAGTCGGGCAATGCTATTATGTATTTGCTTCCAAAATCACAAAATTATCATTTTGCAGAGTGAAATATGTGTGTTTTGATGGAAAACCATTTTTATCGAAGGCAAAATTAAACTTCTTTCAGAAATTATATTTCCTACTGTGGCCTCATGTATACCAATAATGTTTTCCCAGGATTTCCCCCCAAAAAAACTAGTTGTAGCTCTGATTTCATGACGGCTTAGATTTGAGTAAATATGGCATTTACTGTCGTAATATCACCATCATTTTACGTTAAAATTCCAGTTCAAAAATAATTAAAACATGTTATCCAAGCATTTTGCATGCGAACAAGCGCTTAGCGGTTTGTGATGATATATCAAATTTTGAGGGCCCCACTTTTACGAAGAATAAAATGAGCTGATTTCATTATTAAATTGTACTATTTCATCAAAAAAATTATTTCATTTCGTCAAATAACTTTTATACCATAAAAATGCATGCATTATTATTAGAATTTGACTAAACTAAATGGAATTTGTTATTCATTCATTTAAACTTTACATATTTCAGTGAGTAAACCTTCAATAATATTTAATAGGGATGTAACGATTCCACTTTTTTTCGATTTTCGATCTCGATGCCGATACCACTCTCAATTCTCAATTCCAAAAATCGTGATTCTTTTAGTTACAGACAATTACTGTACAGAACTAAATACTCTATAGGAGGGTGTGAAATTTAATAATTTAAACTGGGCCTACATTAGTAGTAGTTCAAAAGAGGCATATGAGATAATATTGAAAACATACATACATATATATATATATATATATATATATATATATATATATATATATAAAGATACACACATATGTTTCGTCCACATAGTTTATTCAAAAAAATTTCCAAACCTCACTTGACATGATAAATGTTCACTAACTCATGAAATTATTAAAATTGGTAGTAAAATGTGTTTACATTGACACACATTTACTCAAATTAACTTTCAGTGGAAGTTTTAACGTCCGTGAACACACACACTTTGAATCACGCAGTGCAACTGCAATCACAGCCAAGTATCATCGGGCAGGTTGTGAATGCAACATACCGAATCTGTACGATAACGAAATTAAAAGTAGCCAAGTAAATTAATTATGTTTTTTCACATAGCAAATTTGCTACGTTTGGAGTTTGTCAACATCCTGGCGACGAGTGAGCACAACACACAATTAAAAACAATCGCATTCCTAACAAAAACAAAGAAAATTTGCTGGCATGTTACGAATCATTTTAACCACTACTAAATGGTAAGTTTGAACACGGTCAGTGCAGTTTTATTTTCAGATTATTTCTGCACCTCATATTTTCACACACAAAATAATTTTCCAAGAGTGATTCATTTACTGACATAAATAAAGTAATTTTAAACGGTTTTCTGAAGGGGATAGGTTATGTATTTGTAGTAATTGGGTTTTATTGCTTCGATTCTTCGACTTCCAATACACGATTATACGATTCTTCAAGAATTGAGGGTATCAAGGAATCGTGGAATCGAGTGTGACTTCCCTAATATTTAATGATAAGGATAAAACGACAAACCTTACGAGAGTGTCGTGTAACATACATTGTCATATCAAATTTTTGTGCAATATATCTTGTACTTCATCGAGACATTTAAATCTGACCAAAAAAATTTCTAGCGTTTGAGTTTTACAAGATTTTTACATCACCTACATCCAGCTGACATGGACCACTCCTGCATGGTCTGGCACTGCCACTGTCATCACGTAATGAGCCCACAGTCGCTGCACCAGTACGGCCCGTGGAACACGCACGTCGTGACCTGATACCGAGTAATCCTACCGAGTTCCTGTGGTGTCCCTAAAGAGATCTGTTTAGTTAGGATAGGAATCAAGTGTTAAGAGTGTGTAGTAAATAGCATTAGAATTTATCGCCCACTGCAAATGTTTGTGAAATTCGCCCTTAGGGGATTGCGAAGTAATTGCAGGATAAATGAGTGCACACCACGTGCATATTTAATGAGGTGTAGAGTAGCAAGGCTAGGGTATTTTAAGTGTTCTATATATATAATTTTTCAAGTGCAATTGTGTGTCTAATCAAGCCCATTAGAGACTTAGGAAATAATTAGTCTTTCTTTCAACCTGACCGTTCAGGACGTAGAGTGCCCCAAAACTTGGGAACAGACCTAGATTTCTCACGTGCTCTGCATGGCACCGCTTAATCATGTTTTTTATTAAAATTAGTTCTTAATTAAGAACTCTTAACTCTCTACAGGATTAAGAAAACTCACTCAGAACGTTTCAGTGTTTTATGTGTATATGTTTAAGTTCTATGTTAATGAGGTCAGTTAATTAAATTACCTCGCAGAGTGGCGCGAGCTCTCGGCAAGGACGCCGCTCGCCTGAGCCATCTCCGGCAGTCTGATTCTACGGGTCTTAGGTGCTGCACGTGCGTCGTGTCACGGGGGGACTTTCATACTTTGTTCTGAACACTTAACAGCAATGGGTTAACGCAATTTACTGGAACTTTTATTTAATTACCAACAGTCTTCCCCGCGTTCTCAGCACCCCTCCGCCAGCTCGATTTACCGACCCTGGAGGTTTAATTACTCTTTTAAGTTTTTGCGCCATTCCTGGCCTTTTTGTACAGTAACGGCCGCTGGCAGGCCTTGTGAGTCAGGTCCACTTATGTTTACATTGCATACATGTAACTGTTGACGCGTGACGAGTACATAGGGTAGGAATTGCGCTGTATTCACACCCTGAGAAATATCCTTGGGGGATGTCCCGACGTATAAGGATACGTGGGGAAGAACCGAGGCGAGAGAAAAACAGGGAAAGTCCCGAGAAGTAGCTGATGCAGCCCTCTACAAAGGAAACAGGGAGTGCCCCTGACGAAAATTACTGCCGACACAGCTTACAGGAACCCCCTGGACGTCATGCCACACCCTCCCTCCAACCCAGTTTGAGAGTGCAAGCAGCTGACGAGACACGAAATCCTACACAAAAAACGCGCGAGGTAGACAGGGGAATTCCCTATTTCACTTGAGACAAACTGCTGACAGCCAACTTGAATATAGCAGGAGACGGTTTAATTTCGGGAGCAGTGAAGAAACGAGCCAGTTGTCATCAGGCAGTTGTGATCAGACAGTCGTGGTCAGTCGTTCGAGAGGAGTTGTTCAGTCGCGATGCGAGGCGAAGAAGGCAGTTAGGGCGAGAGGTAGTCGTATCACCAGGCCGGAGTTCGGACCTGGCCTAGGTAGTAATGTACAATCAGTTGTTCGCAGTCAGTTGTTCAACCGAGACGGGAGTTGTTTGGCTGTACAGCCGCAAAACAAGATAGATGCAGCTGAAACGGGAGAAGCCGAATCAGACACGGGAGTAATCAGTCGTGTGACGAGAACAGTGCCGAGAATATGAGTAAATTCCCGGAAATGAGTGGCAGCCCCATTCCGAGAGGCGCCATTCCTCGATAAGACATAGACGTGCGCCGCATGGCGACGAGGCAAGCAGTCAGTCAGTGAGTCAATAGTAACGTCATCGAGGAGAGAACCCAGGAACAGCCGAAACTTCATGTGTAAATTCCCGAGACAGACCCAGTAAAAGTGCCGAGAACTTACGAGTTCATTTCCGAAAACATAGTGGCAGTTTCCGCGGTGAGGAATGCAGAAACACGAGCCGGAAGCAGGACGAGGAGGACGCACTCTCCAACCAGGAACGCCAGTCGGGGTCGCAGGGAAAGTACAAGTCACTGGAAACCAATTCCTGACTTCCGAGAGTGTCAGTCAAAGCCGCAGGAATAAGCCTACTTAGTACAGCACGCCAACGAGAGCCAGTCCGAGGGCCTGAACCAGGGCCACCCAACTCACCAAAAGCCGCTGTCAGAGATAAGTAGAGAAATGTCTCCCTTCAACAACCTTCCCCGACGCATAGTATTCAGCGCACGAGCCCTTCAGGCTACGATTAGTAAGGGGGCTCAGTCTCGCCAGTATGTGTAAATACCTATGTGACCTTCTGAACAATAAAATCCTGGTGTGTTAAATAACGGAAAATACGAGTATTTGTTTATCCCAAACTCTACAACCTCAGGTGCCCTTAGTCTGCACCTAAATAATTTAACTATAGAAACTACTGGCCACTATTCTGTATAACTCAGGTGGCCTAGTAGCGACAAGTTGTACACTATTCGGCAATATAATTTATTTCAGTCAACCGAAACATGTGAGTTCTCATTTAGTGTTGTATTTCGGGCCCTGGCCCTATCCAGGAAGTCAAGACGCCTCAAATAGGCATCCTTCATTTATAAGGTAAAAGGTAATATTAAGGCGTGCTGGGGTGCCTGAATACCCCGGCTATATATTACGTTTTCCTGTAAATTTGTACCATGTGTGTCGGGGGATACAGCCACGTAGTCGTTCGGCCCACGATCCTGAGAACTGTGACTTCGCACTCACCCAGTGAGTGAGCTGGCGCACATCCTATTCGAAATAGGAATATTGTGTAATATTCTGACTTTTCTTAACATGGTCGCCGGACAACGTCCGCATTCCTATCCCGACCACTCGTGTAACGTTACAGCTTTAGTTCATTTATCGATAACAATATTTTTATTAAATCCCGTTCAGTTCAATATTACCTACTATAACACAAATCCACACCCTAACTACNATCGATAACAATATTTTTATTAAATCCCGTTCAGTTCAATATTACCTACTATAACACAAATCCACACCCTAACTACATAGTAGAAATGTTACTACAAAGAAGTAGCAGAAACCTATTTGGTTTCCTGGCAATATGAAAATTACACAAATTTGCATCCAATGCAGTTTTCTTTATTTTTTATGTCCTTCACTATCACTAAATCACTGTGCATAGGGCACGGCAGTGTTTAAGCACGTGTCTCCCCCCCCCCC
>NQII01000605.1:676046-749986 GCA_002778355.1 Clitarchus hookeri | reverse complement strand
ATATATATATACTACTTATACCTACCTATATGCAATATTATTACATTTTAGCAGTAAACTTACCTGTGTAAAATAACTAAGCATTGTTGCTTTCTTGTTCGTGGCCTTCACCTTGAACTCTTGTATAACATAATTCATATGTTCTATAAACTTTTCTTTATTTTTAAGTTTTTCTTTAGCCGTTTTCCAAATTTCGTTGGCATTTTTTTGGCACAGTTGCGCTGGCAAGTCAGCATGAGAGCCTTTATAGGCCAAAAGCAGCTGATGATGCAAATCTCCCTCTTTTGAGGACATTACAGTATGGACTCACTTTAACAACACTGACACAATGTGCTTATGCGTAAACACTAAACAAATACTAACAACGAAAACAAAATAAAAATGACGTAAAATACAATAGAGGGATTCCCCGTAAAACATAAACGAAAAGGGTTGCCAACTTGGGAGATTTTAATTCCCTAGTTTTTTTATTAAAAAAAAAAAACGATGTTACGTAACGCGTTGTTTGAACCCCCCTCCCGCCTTTGGAATGCATCGTAACGTTTTACAAGGACCCCCCCGTCCCCCCAAATTGCGTTACGTAATACTTTAACACCCCCTAATGGGTGGCTGGGCAATTTGATTTACATGTCTTTTCAGCACCCTATTGTCATTGGTTTGACACTAAGAACATGACAATTTCCAACCATTTTGTAGTTGTCGCAGAAATCCATGTAATGCCCCTGGCCGTATAATACTTAACGCACAATTGTTGGGCAACAACTAATTAATTTTTTTGACAGCCTGAAGAACTTTTACACAGCAATGATTGCTTCCTATCTATATGGTCCTCTTGTACTGCAGTTAACAAATCAAACCATGCACGTAGCTTAAGCCCCAACTGCATTTCAGCAGGAGAAGAACCAGTTGTAGCATGAGGTGTAACCTGATACATGAATAAAAAAGACTGAAATGCTCCCATTGAACTTTTACCATTTAACATTTGTTTCTTAAAACTAGCTTTAAATATTTTAACACTGTTCTCTGCAGTACCATTTGACTATGGCATGTACACTGCTGTTGTGATGTGCTTAACCCCATTATTTTTAAGGAATTCCTGGAATTCCGCAGGCATAAAGCTAGACCCGTTATCAGTTACAAGTAACGTAGGCAATCCCCATGTACAAAAATACTGCCTCAATGCCATCACTGTATTGGCTGCAGTAATATTACTCATTTCGAAAACATCAATCCATTTTGAATAAGCATCCATTATTACCAAAAACATTTTTCCATGCACTGGACCACAATAGTCACCATGCAGCTGTCGATTGGGTCGTGATGGTCAAGCCCAGGAACTAAATTCTGCTTTTGGAGGGTTTTCTTGGTACTGTCTACATGCATTACAGTATCTAATAGTTTGTTCAATTTCGTGATCAAGTCATGGCCACCAAAACTAAGACCAAGCTTTTTGTATTTACCGTTCCCATATGGCTCATATGCAAGTCTGCCAATAACACACTATGCAGTTTGTCGGGAATCACCAACCTCTGTCCCCACATTAGACACTTATTCTCCACTGTTAATTCATACCAGTTAGTATGATAGGTTTTGAAAACTTCAGGCAGGTATATTTCTGGCCAATCATTCAAAACAAATTGTATCACTTGTTGATTATGATATCGTTCCTAGATTCCTTAGCAACATCNAGGTATATTTCTGGCCAATCATTCAAAACAAATTGTATCACTTGTTGATTATGATATCGTTCCTAGATTCCTTAGCAACATCATGAATGGTAACAGCTGGCACCTCCCTTTCAATGTATTTTATATATGAAGAATCATCCGCTTCTATCTGACTCTGAGACACTTTACTAAGTGGTAGCCTAAATAACCCACCTGCCCTATTTTTTTTAGACAGTACCAGTCTTATTGTATGTATAAACCCTGACAGAAATACAGCCCAACGTTGGAGTCTACTAGCAGCCATTACTGGAATACCTTTTTTTTTGGATCAAACATTGTCATGAGCGGTTTGTTGTCTGATACTAATACAAGCTGTCCCCCATACAAATACTGGTAATATTTTTTAACTCCGAATACAATGGCTAGTGCTTCGTTCTCCACTTGGGAGTTATTCCCTTCCACCATGGTCAACGACCTGGAAGCATGACCTAGAGGCCTTTCCTTCCCATCTTTACCTACTTGACTGATCTGTACCCCTAGACCAGGGATGGCGAACCAATGGCACGCGAAACAATATTTTGGGCACGCCACGCCACGGATCAAAAGGTTTGCATTTTAGTTTAAAATAACAAAGTTCACTATGACGTATTGATGCATTCTGCATCCCGAGATATATTTTTCCGTCAGCAGGCACACACTGTCGAAACTCGCAACGACAAGGAAACGCGAACAGCCGCCATAAACCAGCTAAGGGTTCGGCGAGCGTGCCAGAAGAATGACGCCAGGATTCCGCCGCGACGAGAAGGCACAGCCTCTCGCAGCTGCGTCGAAAACGTTAAAAGGTTTCACAGCCCACAGCTGCATTTCTCTCGCAGGCTGGCTACTGCCAAAAACCAGCTAATAGCTTTGGCGAGCGTGCTGGAACAATAACACCAGAATTCCGGGAAGGAAGGAACACGTGTGTCTCGCAGCGGAAAGGGGGACGCTAAGCCCTATACAACTGGGGCCGGGTATCCCACTCGAGCACGTGGTGGGCGAAGCCATAAAACTTTAATGCCAAAATCGCCGGCGCCGCTGAGACCACGTGCGGATAGCCGCAGCGCCGAACACGTGTTTACGACCAAGGGCGCGGCGTTCAGCCCCCAGCCACGTGCGAGATGAGGCGTTTTAATATGGCTAACGGGCTAATAAAACGGCGGAGGAGCAGACGAGAAGAGGTCAGTTCTACCACAGACGCGGAGGGAGTGAGTCGGCGTACGCGAGTCGAGGAAAGAGGAGTGGAGCCGGGAGGAGTGGAGTTCGAGAGAAGGCATCACGACGCCAAGACCAATCTGCGAGGAACTGTCGCAGCCTCCCGACGAGGTGACGAAGCAGCCCCGAGTTCGACACCGGAGCGGAGTCAGCCCCAGCCGAGAGACGAACCAGCGCCTCGAGACAAGCTAAGTAGAGACATGCAGCAAGTGTGAAGAACCTTGTTAAGCGAAAAATAAAACGACATACGTGAACTCTCAAGGAAGTTCAAATTCATTTGGTAAATTTGAACTACGAACAGTAGTGTCAACATATTTACACGCCCTATCACTGAGGACTAGCATCCATTGCTGGCGCCCTACGCAGAGAGCAGATACAGACTTATACGCCATAGCGCAAATAGGGAGGTATCAGTATTATATTAGGAACGAACGCGCGCGAGTGATCCTACGGACCTACGCTAAGGAGTGAACGGGTGCGGTGCGCGGGGCGGCGGGCGGAAAGCGCGCTCGTTTGTTATTGTCTTGCCTTAGTTACGTCGTGGACTACAATTGCTAATGACGCATAGTTTGTTGACGTTTTCGTTCGTTCAATTTCGTTGACACAACTGTATTTTAAAGTTGATTTTTAACTATTATTTACCATGGCTAGTTCAGCAAAAAAACAAAAAGGGCAAGATAGTAAGTGTAATAGAGAATTTCAAACTTGGTGGACTGAAAAATATGGCATGATAAGTAAAGGCGACAAAGCGGTGTGTGTTTTATGTTCTGGTACAGTGGTATGTAGAACATCGTCTGTAAAACGGCATTTTGAAACAAATCACAAATCTCTTAGTCAAAAAAGCGAACCAGTGCAAAAGGAATTAATTGCAAGTGCAATGAAAGACAGAAATAAACAGTCAACGTCTATGATTAAATATGTTGGCAAAAATTGTCATACGAGCGCGGCAAGTTACTCGGCTGCAAATGTCATTGCTCGGCATAGTAAACCTTTTCAAGATGGAGAGTTTTTGAAGGAAGCCTGGTTAGCATGCGCGCCCTCACTTTTTGATGATTTCGATAATAAAGATAAGATAATTCAGCGCATTAAAGATACTCCTCTATCTAGAAATACAATAAAGGAAAGAATCTTAAAACTGGCCGAAAATATAACAGATCAACAAAAAATTGACATTAACTCCGCTCCTTTTATATCGCTATGCATTGACGAAAGTACTGACATTACTAAATCTGCACGTTTAGCTGTTTTTGCTCGATATTGCGTAGGAAACATCATTAAGGAAGAATTAATTGCGATAACATCGTTGCTAACAACTACAAAGGGCACAGATATTTGTACGGCTGTTAAAAATTCGCTTGCTGAGAAAGAAATTGATTTTAAAAAAATTGTTTCAGTCACAACTGATGGTGCTCCAAGTATGGTGGGCAAAAAAAATGGTTTCATAAGTTTATTTCAAACAGACGTAGGACATTCGATTCTTGAATTCCACTGCATAATTCACCAACAAGCCTTGTGTGCTAAGAGTGGTTTAACATCTCTTGATAAGGTAATGGCGGTAGTCACAAAAATAGTCAACCTCATATCGTCGCACGCTTTAAATAAGCGAAAGTTTGATGCTTTGTTGAATGAAGTCAACTCGGTATATAATGGCTTACTGATGTATAATAATGTTCGCTGGCTGAGCCGCGGGAACGTACTTCAAAGATTTGTTGACTGCTTGGAAGAAATCAGACTGTTTGTGCAAAATGAGGGAAAAATTGAACAATACCCAGAGTTGTTGGATGTTATGTGGCTTTCAAAATTGATGTTTTTTACAGACATATGCCAACATTTCAATGAATTGAACGTAAAGCTTCAAGGCACAAATAAAACAATTATCGTCATGATAGATCTCATTCGCGCTTTTGATGCTAAACTACATGTTTTCAGGAACGATATTACTACAAAAAACTACAAGTATTTCCCAAACTTGAAAAAAAATTTCAACCATTTAGATATACATGAGAAACCAGGTGGAGAAGTAACTGAAGAATTTATTTCTGTAATTGATTCTTCAATCAAGGGATTCTCAGCGAGATTTTCTCAGTTCAGAGAATTATCGGAAACACTAAAGTTTATTATGTACCCTGATGTGACTTCATTTGATAAACTGAATTTGTCCCCATTCGATTGGTTGGAAATTGAAGAATTTGAAATGCAGCTGATTGATTTCCAGTCTAGTTCAATATGGATTCAAAAATTTATTGAAGCAAGGAAAGAGTTGGAATTAATTGAAACAGAAAGATTGTCAAGCAATATAAGTAAAAATGCCAGTATCAAAATTTTGGAAACATGGAATTCGTTTCCAGACACATTTAACTGTTTGAAGAAGCTGGCTCGTGCTATTTTAACCATATTTTCATCTACCTATGCCTGCGAGTCATTATTTTCAGAGATGAATAACATTAAAGACTCGCTTAGAAACCGTTTGACAGATGACTCCAGTTCAGCATGCATTCTGCTAAAAGTAACATCTTACAACCCTAATATAAATTATTTGTCATCTAATCTGCAACAACAGAAGTCACACTAATGTAATTTGAATTATGCGTACAACTGAAACATTTATTATTTGACATTGCAAAATGTATTTTTGGTAGTAAATAAAGAGTTTTGAGTAGATAGTGTTTAGTATTATTATTTTTCTAATAATCACTAATTTAAAATTATCTGACGGCACGTCTATGGCCTCATCAAACATTTCTTTAGAAAAAATGGCACGCTGATACATAAAGNTCTGACGGCACGTCTATGGCCTCATCAAACATTTCTTTAGAAAAAATGGCACGCTGATACATAAAGGTTCGCCACCTCTGCCCTAGACCATAGCTACTCGCATCACATGTTAGGATTATTTCCAATTCTGGATCATATTGTGAAAATAGTGTGATATTAATATTTCCTTTATTTTTTTAAAGGCCTTGTCACATGCGTGTCACCATGCCCATTTCACATTCTTTCTTAGAAGGTTATATAATGGCCTTAACATTTCAGACATATTGGGTACAAATTCTGAATAATAATTCACTGAGCCTAGAAAGGCCTGTAACTATTCTACATCCTCTGGTTGTGGTGCATCTACAATGGCTTCAATCTTACCTGAATCCATGTTAAAACCATCTTTATTAACTATGTAACCTAGAAATTGTACTACAGGTGTCAAAAATTTACATTTGTGCAACTGTACTATTAAACCATATTCTCACAGTCTGTCTAAATCTTGTTTAGTTTTTTCTAGAACTATGTCTGTTGTTTCCCCACTTATTAAAAAATCATCTATAAATACAAAGGTATCGTGCAAGCGCTGTAAAATTTTCTCAATTTCTCTTTGGAACCATGAAGGTCCTGATGCAACGCCATATACCAATCTTTGATATTCATAAATACCTTTGGGTGTTGAAATAGTCAGCAAGAGTTTACTATCCTCAATAAGATTGATTTTATTGTAGGCTCTGGAAAAATCAAGCTTGACAAATTTTTTTGCACCATTCAAGCTCTTAGTGATCTACCCGTTTCAACATCCCCACGTCCACCAAACGTTCTATTTCCTTATCAACGTTCAACTTTATCTTTAATAGCATAGGATATTGAATATGGGTTCTTTTAGTTCTAAGGTAATATCACATTTTTTATACAACCCTAACTTATATGTACCTCAGGGTACTTAGCAGTTAAACATTTAACTAGGGTTTTTTCAGAGGTCATGCAATGTATTGTCAGTCCAAATTCCCTCATCCATATTCTACCAAACAATGGTTTGGGTCCACCGTCTTTAATAACATGCAACAATAATTCTCTACCTTTACCATTACCATTTACTATCACTTCAATTATACCAACACATTCTATGGTATCTCCAGTAAAACTTCTGAAATTCTTCTCTGTTGGTAGCAACTTCTTCTGCTTAAATTTTTGCACATACATTACCTCACTTATTGCTGAAACACTGGATCCACTGTCTAATTCAAACCTTATGACTTACCCATCCACCTGCACATCAATTTTAAATTCATCTATCCTGACATCAATCTCAACAGTTCCCACTATACTGTCTTGCATATCAAATAAATATTTAAAGTCACCATGCCTTCTTAAAGAAGTAAATGCACCATCCTGTACATTACGTAAGTATTCATTCTGCTTAACCGCAGTACTGCTAAACTGCGATTTTTGTCTGTTTTTTCCAGCACTTTCTTCTACTGTGACATGTCTTTGGTAGTGCTTTCCTTGTTCAACTGCTAGGTTATGTATTTTTTCACCTTCATTACCTTTGGACCTTATCTTACAGACTGCCTGGAAATGACCTCTCTTCTCACATTTCCTGAAATTATAGGTCTTAAACCTACAATTGTTGGCCCTGTGATTCAGATTGCCATAAACAAAGAATGACCCGTTTGGTTTTGTTGAATCTGCTTCAGCTCTAACCTTGGACTGTGGAGTCGCTTGTTTGAAGTTCCTATGAACACTTGAATAATTGATGTTAGATCTGTCACTGGTTTCACCACTATTACTCATTTCTGATACTTCACGTACAGATCTTACGAATGTTGTAGCCAGCTCAATTGCGTTTTCGTAAGTTAGTTTTGGTTTACTCAGCAGCCGTTTCTAAAGTCTGGTATCCCGTAATCCACACACTAACTGATCTCTTCAACTAACTATATATCCAGCAACTGATTCTCCTGGTAGCTGCCTTCGCTCCCTTATCTTGTACTGTTCCATTACTTCTGACATATTTGGCTTCAAGTGTTCTAATAAGAGCTGGATAATATCTTTTAACATTAAGTCCGCTGGTCGCTTTGGTGTACACAAATCCCTTAGCCACGTATATGCATAATTGTCCAGCAGTGTCAATGTTAGTGACACTCTGTTCACTTCAGCCACGTCGTGGGCTACAAAATACTGATTGAACCTTTCACACCATATCTGCCAATCATCTTCTTTCAAATTAAACTGCAGAAAAATTCCGATGGGTAAGGACTTGGTACTCTCCGCCATATTGTGGAATCAACTGTGATTTTTCATATCACCTTTTAAACTGAACTCCCGCCGTGTACATGCTCATGGATTGTTTCACTACTCATCGCCACACTGTTGTATTTCACATCTTTATTTACTTCTTACTATACAACTTATACAAACATACAATTCCAATAGCTTTGCTTAGTCCTAATAAAACACGAACACGACAGGCTCATTGTTCACTCCATTGTCCTCTCTCTGTCTCTTTCCTTCTGCCTATTCCTACCAACCTCAACCTGTTACATATATCACACAAGGATACTCTCCACTCCTGCGAGTGGTAGGAACAAAACCTCTAAAGTATGCCTGTCACACAAGGGAGCGTTCAAGTATTACGTAACGCAGTTTTTGAAGATTTTTGACCCCCCCTCCCCCCCTGTAACGCGCCGTCACGTTTCCCTGTACCCCCCCCCCCCCCCATCCATAAACGTTACGTAACACTCAAGTGACCATTTTTACCTAATTAGAAATAGAAAGTCACTAAAATACCTTTGTTATTATTTTAATCGCGTTTCCGGTAGTAATAAATAAAACAAGACATTTCTTATTCTATTTATTTATATTGTCATAAAATATAACAAACTCTAAATATATTAAACTCTTAAAATAAAATAGGTACTTAACAAGTTTATTTTAACCTTTGGCAATGCAATTAGAAGTATTCTTAAATTTTTTTGGTAACATTAAATCAGCCATAATTCAAATAGTAAGTATGTAAAAAAAAACAATTCAATTACAGTTACTGCTCCTCTGTCCACGGGGTTGCTAGCCACTCAGACTCTTTCATTACTGGCATCCTGAGAGCAGACGAAGAGGGTTCCGGAATTGTTAAACCACTTGCATCAACTTCGTCTTCGTTGAGCCAATCGGCATCCTCAGACGATGTTTCACAGCGGCGCACAATGCAGAGAAGCTCATTTGCCCTTCTGGCAGCAAGTCGCTGCGGCCGTACTCTAATTTCACCACGGTCGGGGGCAGTCCTGCCATGAACGGAACGAATGTGCGCTTGCACACTCTTGTGGGATGTGAAATAAATCCCACAGGTTGCACATATTCGGTTCTTGAGGTCGGATTGTACTGATGGGCAAAAGAAATCGTAAGGCATCTGCTTAAACCCTTCTAGAGCAGGCGACAGATCAACGGACAACCTCACAAGAAGTGGTGAAAACTTGCATGATCCTTTGTCTAGCTGACTAGGTACCATGAGCTTGCTTGGGGTTTGAAGTATTGGGCAGGGTGGTGGCAGGAAAGTATCAGGAAAGACAGATTTCAATGCACTCCTTGAGCGGGAACAGCAGGATTCGTCCGCGCATTTAACCACTTGCAAGAAATACTGCGATTCACGGACGTGAGCGCTATACCACGCCAGATTAGGTTCTGCTGGATCCTGCAAGCTATCTTCGGGCTTTCTATATTCCGCCGAAACATCGTAGTTGTCAATTTTCATTTCCTTCCAGACCTTAGCAAGTGTCTCCCCAGCGTGCTGAAAATTGCGTTTTTCCAAATCATCATCAATAGTCATTCCTTTGTTGTCGAGATGTGAACCAAAATGTTCATGCGGCAGGATGACGCCTGACAGCCGTTTGCTGAGGGGGGCCATGCGTCGCTCAACTCGGTTGTATGCGCTCCGCCCAGGGGCATTAGTCGCTATGAACAGGGCGTCCAGGTTGTATTTTTTGAAGTGATGAATGGCAAAGTTCTTGACTTTCCGATAACGTGGATTTTCGTCCGGCCCGCCATCTACAAAGATGATGATCACTGGCTTCACGGTGTTCGATTCTGTCATCATTAAGAGTTTGAATGCAGGCACTGATAAAAGTGATTCGAAATCATAAGCATGTGTGTTCGCTGTGGAGGATGCGTGTTTCCCACTCCTTATGGATATGTGTGTCGGCCCGCTGTAACCAACAGCTTCTTCCTTACCCAAACCCTCAGGATCCACGATGACGCCGGCGTATACAGAAGGAATAAGTTTGTGCCGCTCTGCCACGACCCAGTCATGGTCAGGTAAAAGTACTCTGTATTCCATATGCATTAATAGAGGGCTCTGACTTTTTACTGCCGGTAAACCTATTGGTACACGGGCCTTATCGTCTTGAGAGAGAACAAATACTTGCTGCGGTCCCAGAAGCGAAGCGAGAGATTCCAAAGACCTGATTGTAGCAGTGCAGAATTCCCCGTCCTCGTGCTTTTTGTGCATCTCGGTGTGTGGTCTTGCTAACTTAACGGGTACGGTGCGTACGTGCCTCCTTCCCTCTGCAGTGTTAGAAATGTGTGGGAGTAAGTGAAGATATGTGCCGCTTCGAGAAATTTGGAATCCCATCAACAACAGCCTATCATGCAGATCGGACAAAGTGAGACAACTCCTAATCATCTCTGTTCGGCGGCGTTCATCAGCAGCGCTGCCATGAATGGCAATGTTAATTATGGTCTCCAGGAGAGCAGGTTGCGAGTCAACCAAAGGGGGCTGCCCAGGGCCAGATCGAGGTTTTACTGCAGCAGGATTGTTTTTCTGATGTGTAGCTTTCTCAAGTTTTTCTTTGATTCTATATTTTTTTGCACGCTTGGCACTGTCTTTTTTTTTCTTTAAACATTTTTCTTCTTCTTTCAATTCTTTCCGTAGTTTTCTTATTTCTTCGTGAACGTCGTCTTTGGCTATGCCAGTGTCCCTTGCTTCAGTAAGAACATTTATTCTACGTTGAAGTAGGCCAATTTTCTTTATATGAGTTTCTTGAGCCGGTTTGTTTGGAACATTTTTAGTAATGTCCAAAACAATCGAAGTCGTGTCTGATTCCGTAGACGGGATGTCCAAGTTGTCCACAGTTTGCTCATCAGTAGTCTCACTTAGCTCATCGTGTGTATCGCTCATCTTTCGTTTGACGGCAGTGCTCTCTCTTCCAGTGACTTCGACAATCGATTCCATAAGAGGTGAACACGCGGATGAAGCTACAGCATCCGAATCCTATAAACGAAGTGAAAATAAATGACATGAGATTGAGAACATAATATATACTATATAATAGGACAGTCAACAGGTAGGTTCTGGCCATATTGCAAAAATGGTACCGAAAACCAGTTTTTCGAGAAAATCTTCTCTCCAGCGCCACTGTACTGAACAAGCGTGTGTACTGAAAAACTTTACATACGCACCTGTTTTTGTTGAACAGTACCCGAAGTCGATGGGACATTGGGTCTTGCTGATAATTGTGTTGCTGGCGTGTTTGATGTTTTCACAGGAAGCTAAAAATATATAATACTTATGACCGACCAGTTCTTTTATGAAAATATCTAGGTTTGGTTTATACATTATATAGGTACTTACTAGCCTATGGAATATTATTAAATATTAGCAGTAAACTTACCTGTGTAAAGTAACTAAGCATTTTTGCTTTCTTCTTTGTGGTCTTCACCTTGAACTCTCGTATAACACCATTTATATGTTCTATAAACTTTTCTTTATTTTTAAGTGTTTCTTTAGCCGTTTTCCAAATTTCGTTGGCATTTTTTTGGCACAGTTGCGCTGGCAAGTCAGCATGAGAGTCTTTGTAGGCCAAAAACAGCTTATTATGTAAATCTCCCTCTTTTGAGGACATTACAGTAAATGAACTCACTTTAACAACACTAAGATAGGTACACAATAATATGCTTCTGCGTAAACACTAACAAATACTGATAACGAAAGCTAAATAAAAATGACGTACAATACAGTCAAGGGATTCCCCGTCAACCATAAACGAAAAGGGTTGCCAATTTGGGAGAGCAAATATAAATAGAGTACGATACTATTGAGGGATTCCCCGTAAAACATAAACAAAAAGGGTTGCCAACTTGGGAGAACAAAATATAAATGAAGTACGATACAATTGAGGGATTCCCCGTAAAACATAAACGAAAAGGGTTGCCAACTTGGGAGATTTTAATTCCCTAGTTTTTTATTAAAATAAAAAAAACATGTTACGTAACGCGACGTTCGAACCCTCCCTCCCCCCCTGTAACGCATCGTAACGTTTTACAAGACCCCCCCCCCTTATTGCGTTACGTAATACTTGAACGCTCCCCAAGACTAAAAACTATATTTCCTTGATTATCACCTATTTTGTCCAAAGAATTTTTGAAAATCAAGGATTATGCATGACAATGTAAGTACTATAAACTGTTTTGCCTAACAATAATTTATTTGGGTTAAACTATAATTGTTCAACTGTTAATGGAACTGTGATAGTTTTTATTGCTGCACTTTTTTTTAGCACATAATATAATTATGTGCACATTTTGGTGGCTGTAATTTGCTACTTTACTAAGAAGATAGTTATATCATTTTTGCATAAATTCCAAAGATAGTTGAAAGAAGAGCATTATATGGTTGTGGCCACTGTGGCATACTGAAGAGGTGCAACAGTTATGTTTAGAATAACGATATGTGGCAGGCACGTCTCCTCCCTCCTCAGAAAGCTTGTCAAGCTGCTGATTTAGTCTCCCTCTGCCCAGCATACAGCACTATTCAAACTACTGTATCAAAACTTTGACATGTCTTCTCCACCTAGCATGCATGCGTGGTCCATTAAAAATCATGCACTGTACATCTTTACACTCTGTTTCTTCGCTATATTTCCAACTTCTACCTTCCTCCTCACCAAGTCCCTTGTAATAACATTGTACCTCCCTTCTCTGACTGCCTAACATTTGTGAAAACATTTTCCCACTCTGCCATACTGCCTCTCAGCCATCTCCTCACCAGGTGTAGTGAATTATCTCACAAAGGGTGATATCTTCTCTTACACGTGTGCACATGTGCACACAGGAACATGCACATACATGTGCACACACATCATATGCACAAATGCACAGAGAGAGAGAGAGAGAGAGAGAGAGAGAGAGAGAGAGAGTGTGTGTGTGTGTGTGTGTGTGTGACATCAGTATTGCTATTATATGTACTTATAAACTACTTTGAAAACAGCAGAAGTTGAGCCACTCTCATTCTTGCACCATTACTCACATAACAGTATTTACCAGCAGGATTATGGTTACACATCATAACAGTTTAAATTTGAGCAAATGTGGCAAATAATTAAAACTAAATTAGTTCACAAAAGTAACTAAAATTATAATTAGTAATGTGGTAAATTTTTCTTTATTATGATATGAGCATACCTTGCCTGATGACAGCTTTCTTCAGGATTGGTGTTATGGCTGGGTCAAAGACATCCGTAACATTTTGCAGTAGCACAGGATGTCCAAACTGAACAGCATTCTCCAACGTTTTCATAAAATCTGATTGTCCAAAGTCTATGACTTTCAGACCCTAAAAGTATTGAATATGAAATTACTTTCTCTTATACAACTAGAAAAAATACATCTCATCAAAATTTTAGGTATGCAGGAGTTCAGGAATGTGAGACAGGTACTATATTAAAATGTCTAGAACTGGGGCATTATGACAACAAAACAGTATACTTATATTTAGACATGAATATGATTTACATTAAATTGTAAGTCTTTATCACATTTTAATTTTCTATTAAGATAATTAAAAAATTTATATAATTCCTTTTTAGAATTACACGGAAGTCTAAATATTGACATTATTTTTTCGCTAACATTTTTAATGTAATAGGTACATGTTTAGATCAAAGTTAAGTATGTGTTGTAGCAATATTCATGTGGCAGCTTTGCAACAGCAATGTACTAGTAGGACAAAATTTAATTTGAGCTCTACCTGGAAATGCCAAAGGTACCGTATTTTGGCGTGTATAGACCATGTGTACATATAGGCTGCACCAGAAGTTTAAAGTATAGGCCGCACTGAATTTTTGCATTCCCGTAAATATTGCTGGGCCTCATCATGCTAGTGTGGAGGCCAACCAGCACAGCAACAGCAAACTATGGCAATATCAAACTAATTAGTTTGCCATTGAGTGTGTCAGGCTGGCCTCCGGCTTGCCTCTGCCTGCTGAATAGTGGCAACAGCACAGTATTCCACCAGACAGAACAAAGAGCATGAGTAGCTGCAGGGGAGAGAAGTTGAACCTTGTTGTGCCCTCAGTCACCACAACCCCTCCCGCCCCTTTTTTCGTTGGTTTCACTTATTAGTGTCGCCCACATGTCGCTTGTTTCCGCCCCTTCCCTCCCTTGCATAGCTTTCCATTTGTGTTTTCAATCAGTTACTGGTATTTTTAATGAGAGTTTTGAGTCATGCTGCTGTGCAATAATGTACTTGTATTACTAATGTGTGTGCCAAGCGAGCATGTTTGTTTATATTATATGTAACCCGTGTGCAAAGTTGTTTTTTATACACGTGAGTGATGAGCTATTTATTTGTTAGTTTTTTTNCAAGCGAGCATGTTTGTTTATATTATATGTAACCCGTGTGCAAAGTTGTTTTTTATACACGTGAGTGATGAGCTATTCATTTGTTAGTATTATTTTTTTTACTTCCTTAGAAACTAAGTTAAAACATTAAAATGTACTGTATGTTGACAAATTTCTGAACATCTTTTGGGGGAAAAGATATTTTTTAGATGCCAATATCTCATAAATAAGCCGCACCCCACTTTTTGTAGTAATTTTTTTTTTGTAAAAATGTGCAGCTTATACAGTATAGGCGCTGAAATATAGTATTTTCCAACTTCCCATTTTGGATTTTTCATTGCTAACTGAACACTTTTGAAAGTTTAACTTTCTTTATCCTTTCAGCCTATCATATATACTTATACTAAATGTAAAAATTATCATTGCCTGCCATATCCATGGGTAGATCAAGCAAAATTGTGAAATTGTTAAGTACATAAAGTTGTCATGACTTTTAAATAAATACCCACTATGATGTGCATATACATACAAAAAATTGCATTTCAGTAAACATTAATTTCAACAATGCATTGATAAGATGATAAGACATAAAACTACAGTTTGTGATTAGCCACAAGCATTACAGTACATTTTACAGTCAGTATTTATGTCAAAATATCCATAAATATCGGCAGAGTACTTTTCAAAAGCTAATTAAATAATAAGTACTCAATTAGCAGTGAACCAGCCATAACAGATTTTATGGGTATATATGAAGTGTGAAAAATATTTAAAAAACTTTGATTGATCCTTGATGCATCACTCCTGTTTCTTTAGTTTTTACATACAGTGTCCATTAATTATTTTGAACAGTCCCAAGAAACTTCCATTTAGAGCAGGGTCAAAATAGTCCCTACAGTTTTGAGTGTCATTTTTCTACATCCATATATCCATTTGTCTTTTTAGAGTTCAACTGGAGCCTATATTAGCTTGCCTTCTGTTTATTCATTACCTTTAATATCTGGTGGTTTCCTGCACATGAAAAAAGAAACACACACACATACACACACAAACACAGTCTGTAAATATAGAAGCTATGCCAATCTTTCACTAACGCCATCGACCTTCTAGATGACTCTACATTGTAACATCTGGAAAAAAAAAAAATGAACTTCCCTAATTTTAAGCAGTTAAGTGTGTGGTTATTGCCCCAAGAATACTGCCATTCTACAAACAGGAAGAGGCTCAGATGCCACCCTGCTGTGATACTTAAACTTAGAAGGAACAGCCCAAGTTTTTGTCTCATAAAATTCTTGTAGTTTTCACCCTCTTTTTTTTTCATGCATTTAGTTTATCATTGACACATCTCTTTCCCTAGTCACTTTCCTGGCCAATCTGATGATGGCTTCTCAAAGAAGACAAAAATGGTTTTCTACCATGTGTCTATGTGCGTGTATGTGTTGTTTACTGTACAAAGTGTTGTATACTGTAAAAAATAATCTTTCTAAATAATAAGAGATAATGATGTCTACAATATCCCCCTAGAGAATTAGATATTTGATTCTAGCATTGCGTGAGTGCATGTGTCAGAGCTGAGATGATAGACAGGTAAGTATAAATATATAAAAAGTTTATGCACCAAATCAACCCAATAAAAGAGAACAGTACAACATATTGAAAAGAACCATTTTTCTTTACTATGTATAACAAAAATTCTGGCAGATTGAAACAGAACATTCCAAACACTTTCCCATGATGCTAACATGACAAAGATGTATACTTCCAACTATATACCAAAGACAAATATATGCAAAAACCTCAGTCAAATGGGAACAAAAAAAGAAAATTGGAATTTGCAGGATACATGCTTTGTACAGATGTGATATGAAAAAATGCTGCCCTTGAGAAATTTAATTAAAATAAAATTTTTAAAGAATTTATTGTTTATAAAAACTGGATAAAATTCTCTTTCCATACATTTACAAAATTGCATTACGGAGAACTGCTTTGTTTGACTTGAAGGGCTTGCTTGCTGAGTGCCTATAATTTAATAACATCCATTTGCTTTTGTTTGTTTAGCTAAAAATTCACTGTACAAAACTAAAAGAAAAAAACATTTTTTTTTAAAGTTGGTTATAAACTAAGATACTAAATTCCACGAAAAATTAAATCTTGCTAAGTCAAAACTTGGTAAATAAATGTTAATAAGTGCACCTGCTGCATGATATACACCTGGCCGTAACATTGTTGCTTGCATGAAAACACTACAACAGCTCAAATTTATTGCGTTCAGGGCCTCTTCTTTCCTGCATATGATTTAGCAAGCCTCACAACATCTCTTTGGGCTGAAAACCTATAAACTATGATGGGGCAGCATTCTCAAAGCTAATTTACTCTCAGAACCCTTCCTTTACATTAAGCTGCAACGAGAACCCAGCCGCAAAAGCTAAGAATATATAGGGCTTTCCAAAATTTTTCTAAAATGCAGATAACACAGATGAAATGTAATAAAACTGCAGCCAAATTATATCAGAATAGTAGAAAAAACTTTTGAAAGTGCTATAAACTTCTGATTTTAACACAAGTTAAACTTATAGTTCATACTTCTATGTTTAAGTGAAATATTTCAAACATATGCCATTGCTTTACTATGTCATCACAGAAAACGAAGTCTGAAATACAAAGAACGAACTCAAAAAAACGAGCCAAGAGTAGCTGTAGTCAAAATATATAAATAAAACATTTAATTAATCCCACAAGGAATTTTGTCATATAAATAACAAAACAGAAAGCAAAAACTCAATTATACAATGAATTATCAAATGAAAAAACTGAAAAAACCAAGAAAACCAAAATTAAGACAGCACAGATGACCAGCGATAAAAACAAACATTTTTCGCACAAGACAGGATGACACAACGATGAAGTAACAGTTGCAAGGCTAGACGACACAACAATGATGAGACAGAATAATACAGTAGGTTTCAATTAAACAGAAATAATGAAAAAACCAATGACACAACTAAGACTGCACAGACGAACACTGAGACGAAGACAAAATTTACCACAAGACTGGAAGATAACGATGATGAGACACAAGAACACAGTGGATTTTCTTAGACGCGCTTGTCATGGACATTTTGGAAGTTGATATCTGCTCCCATCTTTAGGCAGACTAAAAGTGAAAACTGGAAAAATAAGGTTGCCTATATATTGCCTAGATTCCTTCTTCTTGCACAGCCAATGGGATTCAAGCTCTGTCCTGACTGGCCGCGCACCTAAGAGTGGGTTATTATAGTATTGTCCTCATGTGACGGTTGTTTCATATTCGTTTTTTGATATACTTAGTTTCTCATTTAATTAAAGGTTTCTTCATGTTTTTTTATTTTAATACTCTGTTGACTGAATACTTTCGTATTGCTCAGAATAAATGATAATACTTTTATTTTCCTTTTAATCAGGTCACCCTTTCCTGCACCACTTGTCAATTATACTATTAAATAACTCAAGGGGATTGCACCGTCCTTCACAAGAGTGTCAAACGTATATCCAACACTTGGGATTTTCCCTCTCGACAACCTCTGAAGGAAGAAGGCTGCAACAGGTCAGTGAGTAAATGCAGTATGGTTTGAACTGGGTCTCAAGGTGTCATGTCATGTGAAGCATAAGAATTAAAGGAGAGTATGTGCGGCTTACAGCCAGCACTCTTTTGCTATCCACCCCTGCATGCACCCAAGTGGGGTAGGGCCTAGTGTCTACTTGCCTACTATTAGTGGCATGTACCAACATTGGATACATGCTAGTTAAGTACTATACACAAGTTTGTTGACAGGGCACTGTTATGGTGGGATGTAGAGTCACAGGGTCCACTAACAACAGCACCTGTCAATGAGTTTTCCCAGTTAAACACATCTCAAGATGCAGCAAGTCAAGGTGACAGTAAGCAACATCTTGCAGTAGCATGAGCATTCATTGACAGAGGATATTGGTTAGAACAAGGTAACTAGCTACTCAAATAATTACTATAAACAATCTGTAACAGAAATGTCCCCAATATATTAAAAGTTGGCACTATGCAAGCCTCAGCACAACCTTACAAGCAAGGCATGCTTGGTAAGGGAAATATGATCAGCACACCCAAGGTGACAAGAAATTTTGATAGTTCAAAATAAAGTGAAAGAATCCAAGCTGCCTTATGCATGTGCTTAAGTAAACCACCTGGTAGGGCTGGTGGAGTGTATATAAGTGTAGTAGATGGAGAATAGGCTAACAGGTAAGGAATATATTTCTGCTATTGCTGCACTCGACGTGGTATCACTGTCTCACACAAGTCTTTCTTCTCTCTTCTTACCCAGTGACATCAGGTGGCAGGCAGGACTGCCTATCTAGAAAGGTGCTTACAATGAGTGCAGCATGGCTACTGGGCAGAAGGGAACTGATCACATGCACAATCTACAGGTTAGCAACACTTCCCTCATAATCTCATCTAATAGACTATTATAACCACTCCCAGATTGAATGATATATATGTTGTCACAACAATAAGGACAGGAAGAATGAATGTGTCAAAACTACAGAGTTCCTACAACTGACTGAGGCACTCAACTACTGGAAGTAAGATATAACTGATGGATGCACCTTGCCTCCCTCCATGTTCTTGATCCACTTCATACCCTGGCTCTGCGGGTCTATGAGTAGCGGCCAGCGAGTGCACCTAGTCACTATGATACCGTTTTCAGTGCTAAAGTCATCAGAGGGCAATCCCTGAATGTTCCACTCCCTGATGGTGGTTGGGTCGGACAAGAAGTCTTCCAGCCTGAACTGAGCAGATAAGGGCACGCCCAGGTCCATCACCTGCAGCATACACCACTTGTTCACAAGCTGAAGAAAAGACATCAAGACATGACACACAGTGTACAATGTTCTACATTTTTGCTGTTAGTCAGGTCTGCTTCATCATAGTGGGAATAAATAAACCAAGTACCTAACCATGCAAAACATGAGTGGGTAATTGTTGTAATATGTTACCAAGAACAAGAGCAGTAGACCATAATCATGGCTTACCACTGGTTAAAGGCTGTTCAAAGTAAAGTAAAGCTTTTGAAATAAACCTTTAAAAAAATAAACGCTGCCCATAAATACAAATATGCTGCAGTACACACTGCCATGCAGGCATCCAGTAAAGGTGGCAGTTAATTAATAAATATAGTTCTACGAATTAATGTACTGCGATTGAAATGTTTAAATTTATGGCCACTTATGTTAGTATTTCTTGCTTTGTACATGTTAAGAGTATCAATTTGCATGTAAGAAACATGTTTTCATTCCTAACAGTATCATAGGGTTTTCACAGGTGGCACATGAATAAAGCAATCTTAATTTTACATATGCAGTTCGATACAAAATCAGAAGTAGAAATAAATTTTGAGCTGCGATTTTGAAAGTGTTCATTAACAATTAACAGCTTATAATTTTTGGTATAAGCTCGTGACTAACAATTAGCTAAGTGCATCGAGTAATGTCAACTTAGACACAAAATTTTTGAGAATAATGGCAGCAATAGAGTATTCAAAAATGTTTTAATAGTTAGATAAGATAATGTACTGATAATACTATGTGCAAATTAAACAAACATTTTGACAGTGTTATTATAAATGCAACAAAATCAAACTCAAGTTAACAATCCTATATAGCACACCTCTGTTTCCAAGTCATCAAAATTTCTCTTTACAGATGCAAAACTTAACTACTGACGGAGCATGTATCGTCAATATCTTCAGATTACTGTAAATGTCAGCTTGTCACGTAACATGTCAACCTGTTCTTTCAATATCTTGTATACTACAAATATATAAAGTTGTGATTAACTTCAAAGGACTGTATTCTTGAATAAATTAAACTTTAACCTAGTATATTCTATAACTTTTAATATTTGTTTCCTATTAAATACAAGTTAAAAACAGTGAGAGCAGCGATTTGTTGGCAACGGCTAGTAAGAAATAAGAAATAGTTCACAGTTAAAATATTGTTTTAACCTAGTTTCTTGGTATGCTATTTGTAAATTAAACGTTGCCTATTGATATATTTGAATTTTTAGGTAGCACTGAAGGAAACATATTTTATTGGTACAGTTAAAAATATTAGCGCAAATTACTGGGCATAGGCCCTAGTGACATGGGGTTTTTTCTTGCCTGAGAAAGAAAATTCAATAGGCCGAGTGGAGCTTGTCGCTCTATCTCTTTTTCTCTGTCTCGGGAAGTTTTGCAGCGCCTGTGGTAGCAGGAAAATAATACCTTTTCAATTTTAGCATATTCCATATTTATTACAGTAAAAATAATGATTTTCGAATTTGCATTTTACAACTGAAACAAGATTTTATTGTTTGAATACTTATTATAATATATTTAGATGTGATGGCGGGACGGTTACAAATCCAAAGTTGGCAGAAGTAGTGACTGGCAACACCGACATGACATGGCGCGTTTCTGAACCAAGTGTCAAGTTTGTACTTGTTATGTTTTTTAAACCTACCTAGGCAAGTTATGATGTGATAAATCTGTTTTTCCACGGCACAAATAAATATAGTGTAAAGTGCATCGTGACCTCTGTGTGTGTGTAATGTGCTATGTCATGTATAACAAATATGTTAACAACGTAAAATAATAACCGTAAGAACTATCGTCAACATAGACATTGTTAAAAGTCATAAAGCTACCTTAAATATGGTTATAGGCCTAAATTGTGAATATTCATATGAAATGGTTTTTGAAATATGATAACTAAAATTCTTTGAACAGCTGAAAACAGTAAACAAGTATTTCACAGTTAAAACGTAGTCACATGGCAGTGTTGATGTTTTCATGTAGCGGAAGGATATGTAATCGGTAACTAAAAGTAGAACTTTAGCAGGGCTTCAGAAAAGTGTGAAGTAACCATGAATGGCCTATATTTTTAAATGCATAATATTATTATGAAAGCTACTACAAGAGCATCTTAGGGTAAATTGATTATTTACATTTGGAGAAATCCAAATCAGTGTAAAAAAATGGTGGTCACACATAAGTGGTACATAGCAAAGAGAATTTTTGGATATGGTGAATTTCATATGATGACACTTGGGATAAGGGATCCTGAATGATGGCCAGAATCTTTTAAGATGTAATGAGATAACTTACATTATGGTGAAGTGGCAGAATAAAACATTGGAGGAAATAGGAGCAGTCTGCTTGTTTCCAAATTTTACCTTGTTTCCCATATATAAAAATCTACATTTTATAAGGCTCAGGGTCAAACCAGTATTACAGTAGTAAACATTAAAAATGTTAGTGCATGACCACTGAGGCTTTATTAATCTGTAAGCGTTAATTTTTATAAATATTTGTAAGACTAGAGCTTAAAAACGAATCTTGACAATATGTACACAATATTATAAATAATTTAAAAACAAACATTATCTGAGTAACGTTTACCTTTGCTTTCCATAAGGAGAGCAGTTCTTGCCTGTAGTGGGACACGAAAGGGCCAAGATATGACACAAAACCTGTGGCCAGCAGGCAGTCCCCAGGCAAGAAGACAAACTGCTTGTTCAGGTTGTCAACACTGCCCTCCCAGCGTTCACGTTCACCAGACAACTCCACTAGCAGTTGCTCTGCAAGCTCCAGCTTTCGTTGCAGCTCTTTTGCCTGACATAAATAAAACAAGTTACATGACTGATTAAAGTTTCTCATCACGCATGAACACTACAGTTACATCAATATGACTTGTGGTGAGTAGAACCACTTACTGGAAATTTATGTTCACCTGTGTGATCTAACGTGCAGTAGGTCCTGCTATAATAATTGATTAATTTCCTAGAATGTTACACTTTCCCACAGGAATAATGCTAAAGCAAGTAGTTAGGTTCCCATTCACCCCAAAATACAAATAATTTTTTATGAACCACGTACAGCAAAGAAAAATATTATGCCAGAAAGATGAACATCTTCATACTCAAAATACTATTATATTAATAATTATTATGTTAATTACTTCATACTGCATAATTATTTTCATTGGTTGTATTATTATCCAACAGTTTTCATTATTTAAATTGAAAACCCACTGCGAAATCTTTTCAAATTGCCATGATTATTCACTTGGTAAAATATAAGTAAAAACTCTTCAAATAACAGAAAAATAACTTAAATGTAACACTTAGGCAATGCTGAAATAAAATATAATCATAAATTATTAAAAATTAAGTAAAATATTTTAGCACACAATTTTATTCAGTTAACTCATCACAGATATTATTAGTTATTTGTTTAATGTGTAACAAGCAATCAATTTAATATTACTTTAATTACCTACTTATTTTGAGTGTTAAATTTTCAAACTTTTGCATTGTTATTTTTAACTGAAGTTTTACATTATTTATTAGTTTACATAATGATATTTATGTAATTGAGTTTGGCATGTCCCATTCCAGGCTTTCTGGCTGACCCAGTAGCCATGGTTGTGAGCATTCATCAGAGACACTTCGTTCTCCCGTGGACGAAGGGTAGGACCAGCAAGGATGACTGGAAAGTACATTCAGTAGCAATGAACTCGTGATGGTGGCAAGGTGGCTGCATCCAACCATAGTGTACCCCAAACCCTCAATGGATGCTGAGTAGTGGATGAACAATGAGGATTCAACCGAGTTCAATACCCGGCCAGGTCAGTCCCGGATTTTCACGAGTGGAAATGTGCCGGACGATGCCGCTGGTCGGCGGGTTTTCTCGGGAATCTCCAGGAACCATCTGTTTATTCTTTTCATGCAGCACACACCACATACAGAGCATATTAAATCATACTCACTGCTGCAGCACACATTGATGTCACAGACTTGGCTGGGATGGCATGCCACGAAGTCTACCTATCCAGGTGCAACTGGCCAACAGTTCTAGCACAAACCTTTCAGGAGGGGGGAGTAGACCACCCTAACACAATTCCTGTGAACAGGCAAGCCTGTTCACAACAAACCACATACTACCTTATACCATAAAGATACATTTGCCAAAATGCATATTTAAGGTGTAATACTGACTATGCTCATGTAGTGTCCTGAGACTAGAGGAAAAGGTAAGGAAGGTGCAGCTAAAAAAACCAATAAGTGTTGCAATAGTAGATAGAAGATGGACCAGTGCCCAGGCACACATGATTGGGATGTTGTCAGATCTTAAACTGACTGTCTAAGTAACAGTTGAGAACAATAAGAAAGAAACGATAGCTCAATGCATTTCATTGTTCCCAGATCGTTAGGGCCAGACGTATGGGGCACTCCATCTTCAAAGTTGTGCAGGCACAGAGATTTTTATGTGCCACCATGCCAAGAGCGTACTGTTAGTTCATGGATTCAGGTAAAACCACCACCACTAGGTAAAACTGCCATGACATGCAACGTATCAATCACAGAGGTCGCCATCTGCTAGCTCTGTTGGTAACAGCCGATAGAAAGGCCAGAGTGCAGCAGATCACTCGCCGATTCAGTGCTGGAACACAATGACCTGAGAGCAGCCATACCATCTAGAGCCAATCCCTTACTATGGGATACATAAGCCACTACCCTACTAAGGTACCTTTGCTCACCACACATCACAAGACTCAATGATTAACATTGGCACAAGAACACTGCCATTGAACCCTTGACACATGGAAAAAGGTCATCTGGACGAATGGCAGTGTACAAGTGCATCATAAAGCACAAAAAGCGATGGATCCCTCATGCCAGCAGGGTACAGTTCAGGCCAGTGGTGGTGGTATCCTCATATGAAGACTTATTGGTGAAATGGGATGAAATAGGTCTCCTGATACATGTTTCATCGTCCTCACCGGCAAATGATACAAGGACCTGCTGAGAGGTCATATGGATCCATTTTTAGAGAGGACCACGGTGGTGTAGTGGTTAGACTACTTGCCTCGCATCTAGGTGAACCTGGTTCAATTTCTGGCGGGGTCACTCCCAGATTTTCACACGTGGGAATTGTGCTGGACAATGCTGCTGGTCAGCAGGTTTTCTTGGGGATGTCCTATTTCCCCAGCCCTTGCATTCCGGCGCTGCTCCATAATTACCACACTTCACCCTTATTGGCTATCAAGACCATGATGATAAGAGTCGCCCAAATCTCTCCACTCCACTCTACATTTTTGCATCTACAGCAGCCTGCAGGAGACCTGGACCTACAGCAAGACAATGCTTCAGCCCACCACTCCCGAACCTTGAACTGTGACCAAGTGGTTGGATGAATACTCTACAAACTTAGGGTTGCATGCCTGGTCCCCAAGGTTACTCAACCTTCATCCTCTCGAACACATCTGAAATGTTGTCAAGAAGGCTGTGCATGTGCACACCGTGGATCCTGCTCTGACTGATATCCATGCATCGTGCCGTCAGTATGGCTCCTGGGTGCTAACAGAAACTTGTGAAGTCCATGCCATACTACAACAGTGCAGTCATCAGGGCAAAAGAGTATGCTACTAGGCAGGTAGCTCTTATTCTACTACTCATCAGTGTATTTTACCATTATTCCAAAAAATGGTGTAAATTAAATTTTCAAAATTTTGTCATATATATTTTTATTTAAAAAAAATTTAGTTAACTGACTGATGCCTAAATCTTGTTTTGCAGCAAGCTGTATTATAACAAGTATACTAAAATGATAATAAACACCAGTGTGGAATAGATGAGCACAAATGGAGCATATTTCTTCAGGTAACAAATCGTATAATGTTCGTAGTTAACCTGCAAATGCCAGTGGCAATATGTACAGGCGGGTATGCTACCACAATAAGGCAACATGGAGTGAAATTAAATAATTTATTTGCATATTTGGGCAGAAGGCCTGGGTCTTACAGTAACTGTTCAAAGTGTCAGCCACTATTGGCGACACAGGCAGTGTAGCACTGGAGTAAGTTGGAAGACACATGTGCAAATGTTTGCGGCATGGCATTGATGGTGTCAACTGCTCTCCATATCCATATAATGAGCTCATCCATCATTCAAGTAGTGTAGCATACACCATAGATTTGATGTGGCCCAATAGTCAGAAGTCAGGTGGTGTGTTCTCACGTGAGCGTGGTGGCCATGCCATCTGGAAGTGCACGACAAGGTGCCGGCAAACCACAATGGTGAAATGAGGCACGGCCCCGTCCTGCTGAAACCATATTGCCCCACGAGCATCTAAAGGAACATCCTCCAAGTATTTTGGTAACAAATCCTGCAGTAACTGGAGATATGTAGCGTCACTGAGACAAGGCAGGAGAAGAAATGCAGGCCAATGACTTTGTAACAAATAACTACTGCCCACTTATCAACAGAGAAGCACGCTTGATGGGATTGGGTGTGCTTGGTCCGTGGGTTTCCATTAGATCATGCATGGCTGTTCCGTCTGTTGAAGAAGTCAACCCTCGTAAATGTGTCTTCGTCTGCGAAGAGCACCCTTGGTAGGAAGTGTTGTCCTCTGCAGTACACCACTACAACATTCAATTGCAGAACTCAATATATTTGGCAAAGTTTGTTGGCTGCAATGCCTGCACCTGCAAGGCTGTAAGGGTGGAGTAACTGATAATTTAAAATGTTCCACACAGTCATGTATGTGGCCATTTAAAATGTTCCACACAGCCATGTGCCTACACCCATTTCATCAGTAATGGCCAGCATGCTAGTTCCCAGGTTATTGTCAATATGTTCCAAAGAAGCCTCTTCAGACCTGGGTGTGCACACTCCTCTTCTAGCCTCTTTGAATCCACCTTTCTAACCTGCAGGCTGCCAGTTTTCTGCAGTCTTCATTCAAGTCTAGAATATATGGTATGTGTTGGCTGTGGTCTGTTAGGGTACCATGCCCAGTAAAACATGACTGCTGCACTGCATATCCATCAACTCAGAGAAACTGTACACTGGCGTCCGTCCACTATGGCAAGCTGAGTCACACTACTGTGATCCATGTTAGCAGCAGTGCAGAACTGAGTGGTGTTATCAGACATGAAGAACTGTGCACAGACTGGTTGATATGCCAAGAACACAGCGTTGCGTACCCACCCTTGCACATTGCCACTGTCATTAGTGGTGTTATACAATTTGTTCGTAGATGAAATATGCTCCATTTGTACTCGTCTACCTCACTCTCGTGTTTATTATCATTCATTCAAGTGCACTCGGCATAACATAAAATTCTGTTTACCTCCTTTTCATTTTTCTCCAGCTCTTGTCGCTTTTGTTCGTGCTCTTCAGCCAGGTGTTCCAGTTTGGCATTTTCTGCAGCTAGTTCAGCCTCAGCCTTTGCCAGCTCTGCTTGTTTCTTGGTCAATTCTTCTGTGGCTGCTTTTAGTTTAGCTTTTTTTGGAGCCACATTTCTGCAAGAGGTAAATTTTTGTGAATGAAAATGGAAGCATATTGTACATTTAAGAAATAAATTAGATGATTTATGTACACACAACCAAAACCAACTTGTTGCTTTTTACTTAGTCACATTTTCACATTTCAGACTAAAAAAAGCAATTTTCTTCAATTGCTTTTCTAAACATACAAACTAAGATTTCCTAAAAGTATATAACACAGCAACTGGGAAAAAAATCTTCACTATAAAAAATTCTCAACTTTTTGTTTTATTTAAGTCTTTTCTCTGAAATCTGATAATTTCTAGGCCATAAATAAACAGACCTAATAATACCCCCACTGTTATTTGTAAAAATTACTGAACTAAAGTTTTGAAAATATTTTACATTTTAAATTATAGTAATAAAGTTGTTTGAACTCAGATGGTTTTATTGATTATGAATGGACTTGCTAATTTGAATTTTTAAACCACAATTTCAATAAAGTGTAAAATCAATTTCAATTTAATACAGTAGAATCCCGATAATTCGTATTATCAAGGGACTGAATGTTAAATATGAATTATCGAGATATTCAAATTAGTGGGATTACCAATAATCAGGAACAAAAAAAGAAAAAATACATAATAACGAGATTAATGCAAATTTGCATTAATAAGTTATGATAAATGCATTGCTACATATTATGTATACATATGTACTGTATATATAAATCAATAATTACATCAATAAAAACACATCAAAAATTTACGTTTAAAAAAAATTTGTAATTTTCTTTTGGTGCAAGCCTTGCAGACGGGTATTGTCGATGGCTTTGTCAAGCATGTTCAAAGCAGAAAATACTTCATCACCAACGTCTGATTTCGCTAAGAAATGGCACTTGTTGTCGATGTATTGTTTAGCCACTTTAGGTGTAATTGTCAGCACATCATCTTCGTCATCACCTTCACCATCAATGTCCTGAGATGGAGCCAAAATTTCGTCATCAGTTAGAATCCCCGCTACCTAGGCCATCGTCAAAATGGACGAAATCTTCAAACGTTATAGAATTTTCTTCATTTTGAGGAAGACGATTCCAATTCACAGGGCATTCTAAGTCTTGTTCAGTAACTGCTGATGAAAGTTCCACCTACGTGAATCCACAAGCACGAAAACAGTTTTTTATTGTGTTTTCGCTGACACTTTGCCACGCCTTGTGAGCAATGTTCATGGCTGAAAATGAGATGATTTTATGATCCTTCCCATCCTTGATGCTGTCAAGGAGTTGCATCACTACTTCCTTGCGGTAAAAGGTTTTGAACGTTTTAATTATGCCCTGGTCTAGAGGCTGCAGCTTAGAAGTAGTGTTGGCAGGCAAAAACACAACATTAACATGACTGAGCGGAGGAGTATTGTAGTGGGCCGTTCAATTATCCATGAAAAGTAGAATTTTTCGCTGCCTTTTCTCCATATCAGCATTCACTTATCGTATCCATTCCTTGAATAATTTGCCCATCATCCATGCTTTTTTGTTTGCACAATAGGTCATCGGAAAAGTTTTTATGTTTTTAGAACATAAAAGAAATGTGATTTGGCTGATTTGCCTATCATGAGCGGTCTTAATTTCTCAAATCCATCCATGTTGGCGGCCAACAATATGGTTACACGTTCTTTACTATTTTTTCCGCCATGACACTTTTCTTCCTTAAATCACATTGATCGGTCGGGGAGACACTTATAAAATAACCCCATCTCATCGGCATTAAAAATGTTGTTGGGCTCATAAGAATCAATTATTTCTCCCAATTCGTCTTTCCACTCAGAACAAACGTCAGCTGATACACTCGCACTTTCCCCACTAAGCTTCTTAAATTTTATGCTGTGCCTTTTTTTAAACCTATCAAACCAACCATCACTCGCACGAAAGTCTTTAATTCCCAATTTTTCTGCGAAAACTTTTACTTTTTCTCTTAAAATGTTTCCTCCAACTGGTACATTTGAATTTCGTGCTTACGCAAACCACTTTTTAAAATTCTCTTCTAGTTGTGGATACTCACCAGTCTTGAAGCACTTTGCTTTGCTGTCCGATGTCTGGGAGGCGATTTTGTCCTTGTTCTTCAGAATTGATGTTATTGTGGAAGGACGAACATTATAACGTTTGGACATGTCAATTTGTTTATCACCACCGGCCACGGCGTTAATAATTTATTTTTTTTCTCTAATGGAAAGACACTTATTAGCTCTTTTCGGAGGCATGGCTAAGACTGAACTGACTAACTTTTCACTCGCTCTGCTCCTTCCTACCCTCTCATAACCCTAGGCCGGATACCAAGGCGCCTCTTAGTTCTAGGTATCACAGACACATCGCCTCATGTCCTACTCTGCATCATTACCTGCCCTTCAAACCCTCCTACGTCCCTCAGTATCCTTCCGGTCTTTTTTACTCTGCCCGAATTGCATAAATCTAGAGCTGGTGTACAGTCTAGGGTTAAAAACATTACGAGTTAACGAGATTTTTAAGTTGGAAATAAGAATTGTAAGACTTTTAATTAAGCTCGAGCACCAAAATAAATACGTATTATCGAGGGGACCGGAATGCATTGTTTTATTACGAATTAAAGGGATTTTCTCAAGGGACCGGCATATTTGCACGAATTAGCGGGATATAGAAATAATCGCGATACGAAATATCGGGATTTCACTGTAATTGATTTAAAGAGAAATACACCATATCCACTTGCATAACGTCCACTATCACATAATGTCCACACTCGACTTTTATAGCAGGCGATGCAATATTGGCAATCCCTGGAAGAGAACGAGGGAAAGTTGCCATATTGTCATAGCTGTCAAGGCTTTGACCTTGAGCCCTAAATCAATCTCTTTTTCTTGTTTGTCCCTCTTTTAGCTGCTCACAGGATCAATACTTTACTCCATACCTCACCCATGTTTGTTTCGAGGAATGCAGCTCTGACTGGAAACAGGACAACAACCAAGCAAGTTAAGGGGAAGGGGGAGTTAGTAGGCAGTATGTATTCAAGGGGAAGAAAGGAATGCCATTCATTTCTTCCTTTTGGCCTCATTACAGGAGGTGTTTGCAGACAAAAAAAATTAAAACATTTATATGACATGGTTACTTTAAGCACATTGCCAGTACAAAATCACAAATGACAGGAAATGAAATGAGGCATTTTACAGGTCTGTTTACACGTGCCACAACCCAGCCCTGTTTTTGTTAAAATGTTGATGTTCTGTCTTTTTCATGCCCAAAACATTTCTGCCCTTTTCCCCTTCCCTTCAGCACCAGTCAAAAGTGGTGCATAAATAATCTCACAGCCACAGATTTTGCCTCCCCCTCTTTCAAACATTTCTAAACATTTGGTTGTGAAAGTCCACTATTAGAGAAGGTGGTTGTATTAGAATGGATGAGCCGCAGAGATGGTGATGTCACTGCGCTGTTGCAGACTGAGCAGCTATTGCAAGACTGCCAGTTATGTGTGCTAGTCATCTCTGGCCATAGAGTATACAAATAGAGATTTCTAACTCAACAGTATAATGGGACAACCTATTCTAATAATTTGTTAGCTGAAGCAAGTCAAAGTAGGTTCTTTGCTACTGCCAACATTAGAACACAGAGTAAACTACAAATGTTCACTTTGTTATGTTGGTGGCAGTGTGAAGACCTTGCCAGTAGTTTTTTTCAATTGTGCCAGGCCTTTGTTTTTTGGGCTAAATTATTGATACATCGCTTATTTATAGTTATTTTATATCACAAATATGTTTGTGCTAATATAAACTGTAATTATGAAGGTGAAACACTACTTTAAAACAATTGTTCCTTTTGCAAAATACATGCAACAGGAACAAACAGGTGTGATATCAGCTTATACAAAGAAGACTGTGCTACCACCATCAAATTTAAAATATACAAATCAAAAATGTTTTGATACAGTATCTAACGAGAGAAATTTGAACATAGTTTATACTTTGTTTAAATATGCAATACTTTTTTTAAATTCCAACTCTGGGTATTTTCGGTTAAAGATTTGTTTTCTCTGTTCTAGTTACAAGGGCTTGACTATGGCTGCCCCTGCTGGCTGGTGGCCAGTGTTGCCAAATTAGCTCATTTTCTGCTAGTTTTGGCAGAATACTTTTTAACAGGGGAATATTACTTTTGTGGGTAGCTGAATTTTTGGCGGATTTTCAGAAAAGGTACAGGATGAAATAGCATTTACAGATGTTTGAGTATTGTGGGCTTTTATTCTAGAACAACCAAAGTTTCTGTCTACCTCCATTTATCATGTTCCATAATGTTTCTCTCTTTTACATTCATAAAGGATACTCAGGGAGAGAGGAGGCAGAGGGGACTATAATTATAATTTGAAAACAAAAAAATTCTCTACATTTCACCAATGATTATATAAACACAGTTATATGTAATTTAGCACAAAATACTGTCAATTTTTGTATTTATGAGTTGGAAACAAGTAACTGGAAACATTGCATAGCTAAAAAATTTAAAGGTTACAAAATATTAAACAAAACATTGTACTTTCAAATTGAGAAAAAAAAATATTATTAATGCTATTATTATATATATATTTTAGCTGGATTTCAAAGAATTTTGCAATTGGTTCTCCAGGATTTTCAATTTAGGACTTGGCAACACTGCTGGTGGCACACACACAGCCGCATGGTGCAGCTACCTGCAAGTCAAGTTGGTCGGGGGTGAGTCAAAGTGACATTTACCAATTTTAAGCAACATTCTATCATGACAGCAAGTGAAAACCAAAAGGAACTCATTATAAATGAGTATATTTACCTTTTATTTCATACCTAACATTATGCTAACTTAAAAAAAATATTAATTCATTGCATAATGTTTGCACCCCACATTTTTGGGTAAAAATATAGTCAAATAAGTGTGGACATAATGTGAGTAAATATGACCAACAAGGCAATTTAATAGTTTTTTTAAACTACACATTTAAATAAGTTTACTTATAGTTTTCTAAATTTAAATAGGGCTGCGACTATTCAATTGTAAATGTATTATAGCAGGTTGCACCACTCATGAGAAAGTAGCTACAATTTGCATGAACTATTTTTTAATGTAATAAAATATAAAAGAAATTAACACATAAAATTGTTAACAATATAATTAGTAGTGCATAAAGTTTGTTATAAAAAAAACCTAATGGTTCCAAATAAGCACAGTATATCAGTTTCAAAATTATAGAATTATTGAGGTTGTATTATTACACTGCAGAATTTTTGTATAAATGAGGTACAGATAAGGCACCTTATGCATGTAAGTGAACACTATCCATCACGGTAAATAAGACGTCACTTCACAATGATCACAGATTTCACTGATCAGCAATTTAAGTATCATCAGCTCTAATCTGGTGTTGCTGACAAGCACTCATGGTTACTGACAGCTGTTTTTATAAGTTTCTGGTTGTGTCCTGCACTGCGCTATTAATAACAATGAATATACTAGAGTTTGAAGAGATCAAGCAGCACCACTAAAATTAAATGGCAGGTGATTCAAGAAATGTACTCAATAAAGATAACTAAAAAAATGTATAAAATAGTAGATTAAAAAATTAAACAATTTCATGAAATTTTTGCAACAAAAGTGAGTGAGTGAATGAATGGAATTGTAAGGAAATGTGGTTAATAACAGATTAATAAAACTTCATAGGAGGCAAAAAATTAAGTTAGGTAGTAATAAATTAGAACCTCCACAGGAGGCAAAAAGGAAATCAGGTAAAAACAGATGAAAAACCTCCACAGGAAGCAAAAGGACATTCCCAAAACAAACAAAAAAATCAGGAACAAATACTTCAGAGGAGCATCAACACAAGGACAAAAAGGAAATCACAACACATTAAAAAGACCCGTTGCAGGTAAAATTGGGAATACGCTGCTCACATATGTGCTCCCATCACACAGCATTTGCTGTAGGCCATCAAGAACATTAAAAGTCCGAGCATGGTCATACCTGCAACACTCCACCAGAATGTGCCAGGATTTCAAGGGAGTACCACAGGCATTACACTCAGGAGGGGGTTTACCACAAAGCAGATATTTGTGTGTCAAGACAAGTGTGCCCGATAAGAAGTCGACAAAGCACATCATCTTCACTGCGAGTGCATAAAACATCAGGACGAGTGCAAACAAGCAAGTTGGAGATGACACGTAACTTGTTGGATAGTGGGAGAGAAGTCTACTCCCACTGTCAAGCTTGCCAGACAAGACCACAGGCTGCATGCAGCACATCACACACACGGACTCGAGAGAAGCAAGGTGGAAGGCTGCATGCCTTCCTATCCGCTATATCCACTGCTTCATTCTAAGGGATGCCCACATGTCCTAGAACCCACAGGAAGATGATGCAAACACTAATCTGCACAGCTTCAGCCAGCTTCTCAAGGGTCATGGAAAGAAGCGGGTGAGCTGTGAAGCCAGATCTGATGGCTGTTGGCACTCATCAAATCGGAGCATTTAAGGATTTTATGGTGAAACCCCCTACTGATAAAACAGAGAGCCTTGAAAATAGCAGAAAGCTCTGCAGTGAAAATACTGCAAGATGGATGAAGATACCAAGAAGCACCAGTGACAAAGGTGCACCAAGTCGAGGTATCTGATTTGGAACCACTAGTGTAAACACAAATAAAACCATGGAACACAAAAGACATGAAATCAAGGAAAAGTCCATGTAAAAAACAGGAGGCGTGGTCGTTTTAGGAAATTCCACTAGGTCAAGGAAAACTTCAATCTGCATTGTCAGCCATGGCTGTTTACGACAAGGCAAAGGCAACACACACAGAGGCAAGTCATACCACTCCAGGGCATAAGCAAATTGGACAGATGCTGGCTTGGGAGAACATTGCCTAGCAGAGTACAACCGTTCATGGGGCGGATGGAGAAAAGGATGCAGGGCATTTAAATTTCAATAATTTAACATGCACTTGTTCCAATAGTTTTCTTTTCAATAACAATAATAATCGTTTCAGCAATAGTTTCAATGCTGTGTCCAAAATACTCAGGATATGTACAGAGAAAGCCAGATTCTAGTTGAGAAACACGCCAGCAGAATGCATACCAAGTTCCATTAGCAGCGAGCGGGCCCAGCCACGGAGCCAGCACACCAACCAGGAGTAAAGTTTCACGGCCACACCGGTGTGGGGAAAATGACATTTCCAAGTGCGCAAAAATCCTTCAAACTTATCATGCCGTTTCTCTGAAACAGTTTATCTAAATTGTTTCATATTGTGTAAATTGACGCACAGTTTCTTACTTGCTATCAGAGACAAAATTTTTTTTAAAAATAACCTAAAAAAATTTAAGACAAAAATATATACCAAAAGTTTGCACACAATTCCTGAAAAGTTGTCATGTAAAACATAAGACACATAAAAGGTTTTTTTTTTTTTTTTTTGAGATATATGGGGGAAAGTTATTTTATATGAAGTTTGCCTTGTTGTTGTGAGTGGCCTGGTTTTCACATAATGGGCTCACAAGTTTAGAGGATATTTTAGTCAGGTGAATTATTAGGTAATGAGTCTGAGTACATCTACATCTGTACATATTATTTTCAACACTAGGTCTATACGAAAGAAATATAAATATTAGATCCTCTTATATGTTGCTAAATTACTAGCCTCACCTCCTAACACAGTACATTATCACAATAAGTTGGCGTGGGTTTGATTCTCTGCACGTACATAAATTAGAAAAGTCATTCAATGACTGATTGGACTGAATTAGTTAGTAGTCAAGAAATATTATATAATTCAAAGTTGAAGATATGGAATATCATTAAACTCTGTTTTTATAAACAATTTATTTGGAAAAACCAATAACTGTATGGCTAAGAGGAAAACGATCACTCAGTTAAATGATCATCATGTATATTTATTTCACAAAATAACTGGTAATTGTTACATTCTTAATCAATAATGCAATGAAAATAAATATAGAAATAATTTTAATGTGAAGTAAAAGAAAAATACAACACAACTATTTTGATATTCCAATCTTATAACCTAGATATTTAAAAACAAGACATAAAATGTTTATATTTATACGCATATATGAAATACTAGGTACTTATTATTATTCGTTTTTAAGTTATATGCTTTCTGCTTGCTACAAAAATTTTGTTTGTTTGCTTTTTTGCAATATAAATTTAAGGTTTGGCTTTAAGCAGTGTAATAGCTAACAATGGAATTGTTCTTTCCTATGGAACGTCACATTTACAGGTATTTTGTTCCAGTGATTAGTGCAGCCATATGCACTGAATGAAATAATCATGCTTGTAAAGACCTTTACGGAAACTCTCTTCTTATTGGCTAATGTGCTCTCCTCTGTTCCTCTTTCAACCCTTTTCTGCCCCGAACTGACTTCACTCCCACCCCGACTAGTGCATGTATGTGTGTGTGTGTGTCTCTCTCTCTANTGTTCCTCTTTCAACCCTTTTCTGCCCCGAACTGACTTCACTCCCACCCCGACTAGTGCATGTATGTGTGTGTGTGTCTCTCTCTCTCTAAAAAAAAACACAGCACGTACAAACACTTGTATTGTAAAAATGTGGAAATGCTGTGATGTCCTTTCCGGAGTTCTTTTTTTTCCCATAGTTATACAAATTGAACTGCACATTGTTTCTATAACTGTGTGTGCATATTTCTGTGTGTGCAATATGTATGCAGATAAGTCAGAAAAATCAGAAAGTGTTTTTACTGACCAGTCAAGACCACACTTTTGCTACTCTTGGTCAATCTTGCAAGCCAGTAAAAATTTAAACTAAAAAAATTCTAAATAGACTACAGAAATGTATAAATATACACTGAACACATGCAAAGCATATTACAATGACAACACTATTCTCATAAAATATTGATAAAAGAGCACAGAAAACAGACACATTAACATAACTCGAACACAGTACAAATGTATTGCCAGTTCAAACCTTGTAAATTTTTTGATGCAAAAATATGTGATGAGTTTTGTGTACAAGTAAATATTTGACATTGAAATAAATACATTATAAAAGCCAGTTTTGTCTGTAACACTTTACTGGAATTGAGAATAAATCTAATTAAAATGTAGGCCTACTTGACACTTCTCAAGAGTACAGACTGCAAATTGCAATGCAAATACATTGATTAATGAGTATTGTAAATTATCATTAAAACATTTACATGTATTTGTCTGTAGGCCCTATTCCACAAATTGCTATGTAGGCCTACTGGTTTGCTACAGTTAATTCTCTGAAATATACTTCAAAATTAAATATATTTATTATTCTACAGTAGACTTAAGAGATTATTTGTATGCTGGGAACATGGTCTCATGAAACCAACATTTCACTACCTATTGTATTCTAGTAAAAAAAAAGTAGAGGTCTCATCCCTCGTCAAAACATAATCATTAATGCAAGTAATAGGAAACTTGCGATTTTGGGACAGAAGGTTTATTGGGACCATGCTTGTTCCTCTTTCGGATCCTTCATCCATGACGGGGATCACAGTGTGAAGTGGGCTGACCTTTACATGACTTTGACATCACAGCGACCTTGTTCTTAAAATGGTTGAAAAAGGAAATAAAAAAGTATATCAAATTTCTTTGGTGACACTCGTCATTTATAGTTACAGTAAAATCTTTTGTTTTAAAGTACTTTAAACAAAATCATTACAATAATTTTTTAAATTAAATCTTAGTTGCATGTATTGCTTTAAAAACTTCCAAACATTTCTTTAAATAACAAACATCCTTTTCTTGAGTTTCATATACTTCAGAAACCTTTACCAAAATTTTGTAATTATTGTGTATAAAATCTATAAAATGATTTTAAAAAATTAATTAATTTAACTTTGTCAGTAATTCATAATTTGCTGACACTAATTTTGTGGTCATCGGTTAGAATCCCTGCAAGTGCAAACTATCAATGAGAAACCCGATTGATAGTAGGACTGCTGTATTCATACATAAGTGCTGTATATAAATTATATTTCCACTAGCATATACACTGAAGAGCCAAAAAAACTGGTACACCTGCCTAATATCGTGTAGGGCCCCCCAAGCACGCAGAAGTGCCGCAAGACGACGTGGCATGGACTCGACTAATGTCTGAAGGTATGCAGGAGGCAATTCACACCATGAATCCTGCAGGGCAGTCCACATATCCAATCTGCGCCAACCTAAGAAAGGGTTGCACATCTGTCACGTTTAATGATTCTCGTCAGTCGTCGTTTGTCTCGTGATTTCATGATTTTTTTCTGGCCGCAGCGATGTCGAAGATGTGATGTTTTACTGGATTCCCGATATTCACGGTACACTCGTGAAATGGTCGTATGCGAACATCCAAATGTTATTGCTACCTCGGAGATGCTATGTCCCATCTCTCGTGCGCGACTACAACACCACGTTCAAACTCACTTAAATCTTGATAACCTGCCATTGTAGCAGCAGTAACCGATCTAGCTGCAGACAGCATCGCGTTACTCTGATTGGTTCCATACCTCTGTTATTTGCATATGCATGCCTATACCAGTTTTTTTGGCTCTTCAGTGTATATTTGGTATTACTAAGCAACACCATGACTCTTGGGGAGGGGGGGAGCAACAGAGGTTGAAACATACGTGGCTGAGGAGGAGTAACATGTATGTGTTACATAATGGTAAGGGTATCAGTGTGTATGTTGTTGGTTAGAGTCAACATTAAAACTTATCGCCAAAAATTTGCGCTAGCCACGAGTTGAATCCTGAATCACGAGTTGAATTTTAATTATTTTGTACAACATTTTTTATAAACTTCTATTGAACAATTAATTTTCAGTTCGTTATTTTAAAAGTTTTTTTAAAAATGAAACAGCTGGAATGCCATAACACAAAATATTTTTTCTACATGAATTATTAAAGAAAGTTTTTTGTTTAATATGTTGTACAAATTCTTGTAACACTTAAATTGGAGGTGAAATGAACCCATATTTTGGCACCGAACTGAACTAGAACTTTTCCTACAATATTTTTATTGAACAGAACTTGAACTGAACATTTAAAACTGTCAACGAACCGAACCCAAACCGAACCATGCTATAATTCATTGGACTCAAACCGAACTCGTACCAAACTTTAAAAAATGCCTTACCGACACAAATATGCCTTCAAAGTTCAGTCCAATAAGTGGTTCAAGGATATAACAAAAAACAAACATGTAGAACCACCTTAACAATTCCATCTCTAAAAGATAGAGGCAAGATTTTATGGTATTATTGAATAAAAATTTCATCATTAAAAATTGTAGATTTCTTCTTTATCATTCTAAAATATTAACTATGTGTGCATCAATACATACTTGCAAAATTCAGTTGCAATGATTTCCGGCTACTACAAGTGATTATTAGAAATTTTTTTTTAGCTCAACTGGATTTTAAAAATTTAATATTTTTGTGTAATTGATTATATTATTTTATATATTCTGACTATAGTTAATGATAGTGTATACTTACACAAGTGTTCCTGTAAACATTTATAACACTTAACATTTATACAGCTATATAAAAAAGAGTGAGCATCTATGTATTTTAACTAAAAAAACAAAATCACATTTTAGAGTTTAATATTTTTTTACACATGTTGAATTTTACAGGGAATGTGAATTTTCATTTGGTTATTTCTCTGCAAAACAATTTTGAATACTAGTTTATATAAAGAAATCTTTAATTGAAAACAAATTGTTATTTTTACTTTTCTAATTTTGCCAGCCTTGTTTAATAGAATATCATTTTTACCACATCCACACAGCATCTGATTCACTCAGCCTAGATGCTAACAACCTGAAATAGGTGTATTTTTTTTCTTTCACAGTCCTCTAATATGATATAAAAAACCTTTGAGTTAAAAATTTATATTATTTTTACCAGCATATAGCTAATAAATTTAAAGTTAATTTGTTAAGATGGCGTTTTTTAAACATAATATTGTGTTTTCTGGTTATCATTAATTTTATTTGGTGTTTTCACTCAATTATCGGTGTTACGTGGTATATTAACTTTAATTTCGGTGTTGGTGGTACATTACCTCAAATTTTGATGATATATCACTTTTATTTATATTCACCATATAATCTTGCCTCTACTAATAAACCAACATGAAAAAAAAAATTGATTTTTTTTGTGGGATGTTGGAATTTTTGTGTTTTTTGAGTATAAAGCGAAAGGTAAAGGTTCAGAAGGGTAATTGACAAGGCCAGCTTGTTCTTCACCGAGATCTCTCACATCAATAATGAGAGGTTAAATACTTCTGTATAGATTCCCTCTTAGTTAAACATAGTTAAGACAAAATATTAAATTGTAATGCACATAATGTGCTATATCGTAACACACTTCTTTCAATAACCTGTAAAATAATTACCAATCGCAGTTAAGTTACAAAACAGATGTAAATATGGTCAACAATTGTAAAGACTAATGTTAGGCTTTTTGAAAAACAACAAAATTAATAGGAAGTAGAAAAAATTTAGTTGACAGTTTAAACAGAGAAGTCATGTGGCAATGTTTTTGTTTACATGTGGGAGCAGGATACAATATCAGCACTTGAAAGTAGAACTTTAGCAGGACTTCAGAAAAATGTGAACTAACCATGAATGTACTACAATGTGGCAGCTCGACTATGAGTGAGAGTTGCAGCATGCTTGGCGGGTGGCAGAAGGGCGATAGTCAGGGACAGGTAAGTCTGGCAACATTGCTGCAGCAAGCAACCGGTCTTGGGTGCGGCGGTTGGGGGGAGACTCTCACTAATGCGCGAATTCCAAGGTGCCGTCACAGAGCAGAGTGACGAACTCTCCCTGTTCCACAGTTCTCTCACAACTGAAGGCTTCCTGGAAGTCGCCCGTTTTATAAACAAGCCTGCCGAGTGGTTGGGGACATAATTTCGAGACCCTCTATCATTTTATATCAGCAGAATAACAATTTACAACAGTGACGATTTTTATGGCGTGAACTGCCCCCTTAATAATAATTACACATAACTTAAAATTTTTAAGAAGGGTGCCATTTAATAAAAATAGCAGAATAAATTTAGTGTTATCTTTCATCTCTGTTTATGAATCAAAAGTGGCGTTACCTGTCTTCATATATTCCCATGACTAAGCTGGGAAAACTGTACTTAATATGCTAGATTTTAGGTTCCACGCAGTACACAAATTAGATTATACCATTAAATATTCAAATTTCTTTGTTAAATACTAGTGGGGTAAATGATATGTTCTTAGTTTTCAGTTGAAACCATCACCAGTTCATCTTCCTTGACACACAAATATAACACATCAGCAATTAAGGTCACCACGGACCCTAATAATATTAAGTATGCACTTCTAGATAGTAATTTTCCATTTTCTAATTGCAGAAAAACTATTACTGTGTTTCTTACATGTTTATTTTGCCATAATTTTCCATAGCAAACACCCACTCCATAAGTGATTTTGCTGCATAAGACCTCCTTCCAACTGCCTCAGGTTGTAAGTCTTCACGAATTGTGTATGTCGCTACTCTCCTCAACATGCTTAGAGTAATTGTATCCTTCTTAAAGTTTCTTAGCTGAAAAAAAAAAAAACTTTATGAAGTATGAGATGACTTAACTACACAAGGATGTGTTATGAAAAGTTTAATTACTAAAACAAGATCACAAAATCGAAAATAATTATGAAGTAAAGCAGGAATGAAAGATAATAAAACAGCACATAAAAATGGTATACATAAACCAGCATTTAAGGAACGTCAAGTACAAAATATATTTTTTTAAATTTTAAAAGAGACTATTTTCTGCAACACACAACCTTACTTAAATGAATGTAGACAATATTTTTCAACAAAGTTTTGAGTACTTTGTGACGAAAATAATACAATTAAGGCTAAAATAATTATAATTTCCATATTTTAATTTGCTCACTGAATGGACACAAGATACACACCTGCATACAGGAACATACACTAATCACTAAAATCTACTTCACTAAAGTTGATAAAAGAAGTTATGGAATTAAAATTTTCAGTTTAATGGGGCAGAAGTAATTCAAAACTCACAGATTTTATTCCTGTAAAAATGATTTTGTATACATCATTTCACTCCCCTTCATGAATAAATGCTACTGTTGTTCATCACAATTTAGTGTGACAAACCACGCAGACGGTCTTTGGACCATAAGTAGCCTCCGCCAAAGGTGCTCCCCTTAGGTCTCTATGACGCTGAGTCCCATCGCAAACTAAACCCTCTTCTGCTGTAAGGACGTGTACGTGAGTTGCAACATTCATTTACAGCCTGAAGGCCGGCAATCCACCCGCCTTTCCGCTCCTGCCTGGAAGTGGGTGGACCCACTCCCTCAGCAAAGACCAAGCGGCCCGGCAGGTACCGAAGGGGCATCTCGGCCATGCATAGGGTTGGGGTCCAGCCAGCCTTCTCTTTCTGTCCCTAGCTCGCCACAGACTCAGGATGGCGGAAATACTGCTGCACATGCCACAATCTGGGCAGTTCACTGGAGACTCATTCTTCAGTCTGAGCTCTACGTTTCCTGTGGTAGATGTTCCTACGCCGTTTGTACAAGCTTACTAATGTCCAATTCCAGCTTAACTTGCTGGCACAATTTAATCTTGTGTTTTCAATGCATGCCACTGCTCTTGTTTAGAACTATCTGCTGAGTTTCAAACAGTTGCCCCAAGTGGCATTTCCGTGCTGGATCATCATTCAGGGGTATCTCTCACCCCAAGCTTCATTCAAACCCTCGCTACAGCCATTGCTATAGGATGCTTGGAAAACCTGCCCCTCATCCTTAAAACACTAGATGAGCACAGATCGGAGATACTTGTTACACCTTCGCCTTTACATGGAATAAACAACTATCTACCACGCTTACTTCGTTTTACCAGCATTCATTTCTCATTTTGCTACCTTCTTCCTGCTTAACCAACTGCGTGTCTGTTCACATTCACTCTTCCAGACAAATGCTATGCTGACGAGAAATAGTTCCGACTAAATATAAACCCCTCTGAAGAATGCTCACAGCTCTTGTCAGAGATTGATGTTCTGGTTGTTGGCAGATAATGCCACCCCTCTGGTCACCACCATGCCAAAGAGCGGGAGTGTCTTTCCAGGATCCATAGGCTCAAGGAGAAATAAAACTTGAGGTCTCCTTGGGACTTAAGACTACGAGCTGGTAACGCTGCTCATCTATGAACCATTATGGCCTCAGTGGGGAATGCTGGGAATCCGAAAGGAAGTTGGACTCCGTAGCAGTTACATCACTCACTCAATTCTCTCCGAGTCACTACAGGCTTGGGCATCTACAGTCGGGAGTTTACATTACAGTTGGTCATGCTGTTTGCCCTTCTGATAGTCTGATAGGGCCAAACAGGGTACACTCCACAGCACGGGCACCAAGAAGTGTCACTTCCCCCTGGGTGGTCCTTGCCAGTTATTTACACCCCCTGACTGCATATAATCACTGTTTTATTTACATAGAAACAGCCGCACCTGTATCTACAGAACCCCACTAAATCCAGTAATAGCTAATTATTATACCTTCTTTTGTTTCTCCACCTCTTTCACATCACTGATAAACCACAATTGTTTGCATTGCAACTGCACCCATGCCCCAACATCGGGCTGGCCAAAAGAAGGCAGCCAATATCTTCGCTGCTAAGTCCATGTGCTCTGATGAGCAAGGGTCTAATGCCCTGAGGGTGTACTGTAAGAAGATGGAAGAGGCCACGCTACTTAGCTGGGCAACATTTGCATCTGCCCCTATGTGGAGCAGACTGACAGCAACATCCACATTTCAAGCATAGTTCCCCTGAGACTGTCACCACTGCCATCAATGCTACCAAAGAGACAACCCATTGCCACCTCACCGCCTCCAATTTCATCAGCTGTGCAGAGACTCGAACTGGGCCCTTCTTGCCTTGCATGCCAGTGCTCTGTCGACACCTCCTTAGAGTGTACCCATTTGAGCTCCAACGTGGCCCACGTTGAAACCTATTCAATCATTGGGAGTCCACAGCATCATAGAGCTACTGGCTTACCCCGCACCATCAACCAAGTAAGTTGAGTGTCCCATATACAGAACCCTGTCTCTAGCTCTAAGAAGGAAGGGGGGAAGGGACTCTATATGCCAGCTGTTAGCAAACAGACCATTGGCGTCAAGTGTTACTGAATGACGTGCCACTGTTAATTCTCTTTGAAAGATCTCACCATATACAGTGGAACCGCGCTATAACGAGTACGGCCTATAGCGACACATTTGCTATTGCGATAGTTTTTAAATGCACTGTCATTTTCCCTATCATTTAAAAGGTACTTAACTTTGTTTACAACGAAAATCTGTCAATGAAGCTTTTCGCTATAGCGATAGGAACATTTGTAAACTCGTGTTTTTTAAATGTTTAAACAAGTCGTATCGCAAGTGACATTTGCCCACTTGCCACGCGCGAGCCAGCCTTTGTTAGTCTGTGTGGCGACACTCGCATCGGCCAGAGCTATGATAAAAGAGGAGAGGGCGGGTGTTGTGAGGGATAAGGAAGATGGTATTATAGTGGAGGGGAGAGGTACGAATGGGAGTAGAGCTAGTTGAGGCCAAGAAAAGAGGGATACGCTGGAAAAAATGCAGTATAGAGGAGGGGAATGGTGGCGGCAAGATGCTAGCAGACTACCGCTCCTTTTATGCTGTACTGTCTAGGTGGTTGACTACTTTAGTTTAGTTATTAAATAAAATGGGAATTTTGAATATTGCAGGTTTTTTATATTATTAAAAACTAATTTTAAATGCCAAAGTTTGTTATAAAGTTGTCTTAGAGCGTAAGGGCATGACCCGGGAAAAGTTTTGTAATTGAAAAAAGTTATTTCGTAATCAATGATTTTTGTTGTACAAAAACGAGAATTTGAATATTGCATGTTTTAAATGTCAGAGTTTGTTATAAAAATATCGTAAATCGTGAAGGCGTGACCCGAGAAAAGTTTTGAAATTTAAAAATTTGTTTTCCATAAACAATGATTTTAAGTAACTGGTATTTAAATAATGATTTCATGAGTGATTTTAAGTTGCTGTTTTAATTAGATATACTATTGAAAGTTTACTAGTGTGTTATTTTGTATGTTGAGGGGTTGATTTGGTTAAATTACGTTATTTCCTCGTGGGTGTGTCACTGTGCCGATCGAGTAAAAGTTTGTTTGGAAACTTGGAAACAATAATTAGTTTTAAAAAAGAAAGCTTGAAAAAAAATAATAGTGATGTGCTGCACGATGAAAGGTACCCTACGGTCATTAAAATACTGTTAACAACTGCTGCAACTGGCCGGCTTTATTTTCTTTTTCGCAACTTGCTGGTTTGTTTTTGCTGTTGGATTGTCACCCCTAAAAAAAAAGTTGTATCGCCTCTTTCTTTCTTCTCAACCTGAGAGGCTGGCTATCCTCTGCCTTACACGAAAAAAAGAAGGTATGGAGGAATTTATAGGTTGGTAACCTGAATGTGAAAGGGAGTGGAGGGGAAACTTAAACATGTGGAAGCTCTGCTTTGAGGCGTGACTAGTGTGTAAAATGTTGGGGGAGGGGGTGGGGGGAGACAGGAGAAGAAGAGGTAGGTGAAAGAGAGAGACAAGGAGTGAAGTAGCGCACTGATTGGTAGGCAACGAACTCCATCCCGCAACCCGAAAATTTGGGGGAGGGGAAGAAGACACTTTGCGCATGTCTGCTGGTCGTTACATACACTTCATACGCATAGTTTACGGCATTCTTTAATCACAGGATCTACAAGGGCAGCTGAAAGAGTCTAGGCAATTGATTCACCAATGTTCCCTTCTTTCGTTCTGAATTGTCTAGAGAAAATAGGGATGACTGAAAAGCCACCCTCTGTAGCAGGTCCCATCATTCCACCTGCATCAATAGTGGGAACCAAGCCTTGATAACTTGTTTAATCTATGACTGATGCTCATGAGGTTTCTACTTGAAATACTTCCTACACTTTAACCCTAAGCTTCTCCAAGTGATTAAGTCAGGTTCCATTTGTTCAATGCCACTGTACTGCAACAGGTCACCAAAAATCACAGATTAGGCACTAAACCTCACTGATGTGTTAAATGGGAGCATGCTGGCTGCATTAAGTACTTAGTGCATTTAATACATATCCTTTAATGATGCTGCTTATATGCTGTTCATGGTTTATTAAGAAATTTTGAGTCAACTTTTGTAAAATGTCGCTGCTGCTACCTGCATATATTTTAACGGACGTACTGACTGGCATGCATGCAGTGAAGATGGTAGCAATGGAGGGAAATTAGTTCCATGTAATAACTTAGAATTAAAAGTGTTAGGAAAACATTAGTGAATACTGTAATAATTTCTTTTGCATATAATGTAAGAATTAGAAAATTTGTGAAATATTTGTGTTACTGATAACTTCAAAGTGTGAATATAGTAAGCAGGCCCATGGAAATCTTAATTTTACATATGGTGGAAGAATACATAAAGTATGCTAGTAGATATTAAGTAGGGCTTTCAAAAGTATACCATGAACAGCCTATAGGTGAGAACATGGGATTAATCCTACAACTGCATTACAATCTGGTGCAGATTCCACGTTGATACTTTCCATGTCATATACTTACTTCCATGGAGAATTCTCACTGGTTTCTCATTGTAACCCTGAGCTCATGTCAACTTGCAAGTGAGGAGGACTGCTCTGATGGCAACACTCCCAACCAAACTGACATATTGCCACCCAGTTTAGTAGGGTCCTCATCAGCCTATCAATCAGATATGATAAAATTGGCTTCGATCAACACCGCACAAGAGAAGAGCTATGATACACCCACAGGCAGCTCTAAGGATTTGCCTAGCATGTGATGTATGAATTTGAGAGTCAACCTCTTCATGACAGGATAAAGACTGTTACCAGTCTAATGCAGTTCGTGAATGAAAGAGGCAGTAAGACAGTACAAGGACAAGTGAGAGCAAGGCAGGACAACATAAGATGAGCATACAGATGTATACCATGTTCTCCTTGAAACCATTTATCTTGCCAACTGCATCAACATTTGCATGTCCCTTAAGGATGATGCCACATCCTGAACAGGGACAGTCACCTCAGCTGACAGTAAGTTACGGAAACACATCTGCTGACCTGCTGGCCACCAACAACATCAACTGTCTGTCCCACAATTACGCACCTAAGAGGTTAACTTTCAGGGGTCTAATAATTGGTCGGGCTGGCGAAATGGGGTCATAAAGTTCCCATGGTATCAGGGTGCCCAGCACATGGAAGACACTCTAAGGATGTATTTGTAAGCATGCACAGCATTGCTCCATGTGCCACCAGTTTATGATGCGGTGCAACAAAATCAATGAAGTATGAGTGGGGAGTGATAGTGGGAAGTGACATTCAATTTCAGGGCTATTACATGTCCATAGTGTGGATTCACTATAATACATGTCCATAATAAGCATATGTTTAATCACAATTGAGCATAGCAATCTAGCATCCCTTGGGTGACATGGACTCACACATTGGCAACAACTCAAATTGAAGTATTTTTAAACATAATTCACAAACAACAATATCAAAAGCTTTTTAGAACACACATATATAAACACTACAAGCCAAAAGACTGCCAACAGCACATTATATTCAATTTTCAATTTTTTCATTAATATTTATGCTATTAATTGTATTTTTATGCTGAGTGATTTTCTTGTCACATTTGAAGAGAATATGTGTTTCATTTATCAGGGTTACATGTGTGATTTTGTGCTTATTATTACTTAACAGATTGTGCATTTTTTTGCTATCTTGGTGTATTCTCCACCATGGTCAGAGGGAGCACATACTATGACAAGCAGTCTGGATTCAGATGACAAGTGGATAGCAGTACTGCATCTACCCCATCTTGGCATTTTACATATTTTAGATTACTTCATATCATTTAGTTTACAACAGGTCATTAACTCTTGAAACCTTTTTGAAATTTTTCTTGTCTAAAGAATTTGCTCCCCCACATATGCAGATTGTGCACCCTGGGAGTTGAACTTTTCGCTTTAAAATTTATCGGACACATGCCATTTTTCTCATGTAAGACACTGGCCACCAGCAGGTCATAGCGCTAGGCCCGCTCAAGTAGGTTTATTTGGATTTAGTGTCACATAATAAAGTTTATGTTCTCAAATATATGGCGGCCATGGTGGCTGAGAGGTTAGACTGCTCGCCTCCCACCAAGGCAAACCAGGTTCAATCCCCAGCCAGTTCACTCCAAATTTTTGCAAGTGGGAATTGTGTGTTGGACGATGCCACTGGTCGGCAGGTTTTTCTTTGTGGATCTCCTGTTACTTCACCCTTATTAGCTCTCAAAACCTCAATGTTAAGAGCTGCCAAAATCTCTTCACTCACTCACGCATATATATATATATATATATATGTATGAACTTCTGCCACTTCACAGCTGCATAGCTTATAACCATAAACTAAGTCACACAGATTTCAATTGTAATTTTACAACAGCGTTTTTTCATTGTTTTCATCCTTCTCTTTTATTGTTACGTGCTTTCATGGAGAGCCGGGTCCAGTTCAGCTCGCTTGACAACTCTCCCTCTTCTTGGCACTATGCTGATTGCCCTGTCTACCTGTCGTCTCTTTTCCCCCCTCCTTTTTTCTCCTGTATGAGAGAGTTGGACAATAATCAGGGATTCGTAAGGCATGGTGAATGGCTGGTCTCTCCTTCAATGAAGGTGACTGCACTTGCGGATTAGATAATTCTTACTGCATCTTGTGACGTCTGACACCCACCACAGCAACCAACAACATGGAGGGGGGCACCTTAAAAAGACATCATCACATGATGGAATTACCTCCTGAGGTGAGTACTGAAGAAGTACATATTTAAGATGGCCATACTGACTTGTCGCTCTCTCACCTATTGCACTGTTACGTCGAAACAGAATCAAACATGGTCCTCCAGGCCGGATGCCTTTGGCGGCATGATTAGAACTCACTTGGAAGTATCATTCATGTTGTGGGAGGCTTCCAGCACCGCCCATTTCTCAACCCATACACCTCACCACACGCCCTGGACTGGACTAATCACAAGATCTCGTGAACAGCAAACGCCACTGCACAGTTCGTCCCCATAGGTTCGCGCTAAGTGTTTACAATCCACAGCTCCCCTTCTCCCTCAGAATTTGCTACTCTGCATACTCTGAGCCCCCACCCTTCCTTTGGGTAGCCTACAAAGCCTGTCTTCACTCTCCCCTACCTGTCTTTCAACTACTTGGGCAACCCCTTAGATTATCCCTTCTTTTACTCCTTGGAAGGCCTGGGTCACCTTCTGTGCTCAATATTCCTCTGGTGGTTGCTACCTGGAATGGATTTAAAAAGCTTGAAAGGTCAGTCGACCTTGGTGTACACATTCTGCCAACCAGTACAGTCCTTAGCAGATAATAAAAAAAAGGAAGTGTCATTCAACAGCCAGCACACTGAGCGAATCTCACAGGAGCATTCAAGGAAGTAACAAACCTTACTCATGAGTTTTTAAAAGGCACTGAGCATACAGAGGCACAAGAAAGGGATATTCTTGCTATATTTGAAGAATGTAATAATTTGTACTATGACATACAGGCGACTGGGATAGATATAGAACAGCAGCATAACATGATATTACTAGGAATTCACCTTCCACTGCCTCTTCACTCAAACTTCTACAGATAAAGCTGCCAACGTTTGCTGGAAGTTACGGGGACTACAATACACAATAAAGCCCTTTCAGACACTGAAAAATTACCATACCCCACCCCTTGCCGAACAGGTGTGGCTTATGATGCTGTCAAAACTCTTCCCATTATTGATTACAAATGATCAAGTTGCACGCACTATTCTTGAGGACAGTTTTTAAAGTAAACTACGGGTAGTCAGTATTCATGTGAACCAAATACTGGGTATGGAGGCACTTACCCAAGCAAACAGTACAACTTTGAGGAATTTCATATCTCATATCAAAGAAAATCTTATGGCCTTAGTCAGCTTGGGATATCTAAAGGATGACGGGGGTATATTCCTTTTTGCACTACTCCTCAATAAACTGGAACTTACAACTGTTAGGAAGTTTGAAGTGTCACAAACGAATAAACCATAAATTCTTCAAGTAAAGGAGCTGATTGCCTTCCTGGAAAAGAAGTGCGTAGATCTAGAGAATACTCCAACCTGTGGTGCAACAAAACTTGTGGGTTCAACAACATGGGATCCCAGCAGTTATTCTAGGAGTAAATATCAGAAAACCACCTTGGTGAAAGTAAAAACTTTTAATACTTGCACCTGCCCCTTCTGTCTTAATGAATGTAACCTGTACTCCTTTCCCAGCTTCAAAAAGACAACTCCACATGAATGCAGAGATTTTGTGAAGATAAGCAAACTGTGTTTCAATTGTCTGGGCACCAGGCATTCAGCAAAGAATTACCATTCACAAGTTAACTGCTGTGAATGTTCGCAGCAGCATCATACATCATTGCACAAACCCAGGGACAGGCCATCCCACAATTTGAAAGTGCCAGACAAGCAGTGAAATGATTTAACGACAGGTGGACACAAGCTCTTGCTCGCCTCTACATCAACATAGATGGTGTCCGTCCTCTAAGGTTGAGTTGAGAGATTTGGGAGGCTCTTAACGAGATCTTGAGAGCCGATGAGGTCAGAATGTGAGTGAGTGGGATTGTGGGGTGCTTGACAGCAAGGTCATTAACGCCTACAGGAATAAAAAGTCCAAAATACATGAATAAACTACACAAGAGGCTACAGGCTGTTCATGGTAAAGTGAGCACTTTTGAAAGCCATCTCATTTGGAATGATAGTCAATAATTTTAGCCATAGACGTTAACTTCTGCGTGCAGTGCAATATATAAACTGTGTTTATTACTTAAATTGCAATATTTATTTAAAAAGGTGGTTATTAAAGGATAAGAAATGGCTGAAAGAAAATGTAACAAGAGTCTCAAAAGTGCTCACTTTACTGTGAACAGCCTATAAAAAAAGGTTGGGTGAAACAGTTAAAAACCTCCACAGGATGCAAAAACGAAAGTCTGGGAAAAACAGATTAAAAACCTCCACAGGAGGCAAAATGGCAGTCACAAAACAAACAAATAAAAAGGAACAAACACAAGCAGCAACAAAAGAATAAAAAACAAATCACAACATATTAAAAAGACCCATCACACATAAAAATGGGAATACGCCACTCATAGACATACTCCCATTACAAAGCATTTGTCATAGCTCATCGGGAACATTAAAAGTGTGACAAGCCTGGTCATACTTGCGACACTCCATCAGAATGTGCCAGACAGTCAAGAGAGCGCCACAGGTATCACACTCAGGAGGAGGTTCTCCACGAAGCAGATATTTGTGCGTAAGACAAGTGTGCCCGATGCGAAGGCGAGAAGGCACATCTTTCCTGCGGGTGCATAAAACATCTCAACAAATGCAAATGGGAAGGTCAGAGATGGTCTGTAACTTGTTGGACAGCGGGAAAGAAGTTCACTCTCGCTGCCAAGTATGCCAGACAAGGCCATGTACTGCATGCAGCACATCACACACAGGGACACGAGGGTTACAGGGTGGAAGGCTGGAAGCCTCCTTAGCCACTGTATCTGCTGCTTCATTGCCCGGGATGCCCACATGCCCTGGCACTCACAGGAAGATGACGTGAACACCAATGCACACAGGCCTCGCCAGTTTCTCCCAGAACATGGAAAGAAGCGGATGAGCTGTGGAGCCAGCTCTGATGGCTGTTATGGCACTCAATGAATCGGAGCACAAAAGGCATTCACAGTGAAACCCCCTATTGATAAAACATAGAGCCTTGAAAATAGCAGAAAGCTTTACAGTTAAAATACTGCAAGATGGACGAGGTCCAAAAAGATACCTAGAAGCACAAGTGACAAAGATGCACCCAGTTGAGGTATCCGATTTGGAACCATCAGTATAAAAGCAAATAAAACCACGGAACACAAAATACACCAGATCAAGGAAATGGCAATTGTAAACTACAGAAGGTGTGGTCATTTTAGGAAATTCCGCAAGGTCGAGGTGCACCTCAAACTGCATTGCCAGCCATGGCTTTTCACGGTGAGGCAAAGGCAACATACGCAGACTGAAGAGAACATGGCCTAACAACCGTTCATGGGGTGGATGAAGAAAAGTATGGTGGTGAAGGTACAAAGAGTTTGAATGCACCTGCACCCCATAGGAAAGGAGCAGTTGGTCATGCCTGTAATTTAGAGGAGATTCACCAGCCATGGCACAAATACAGACAACAGGGGTTGTGTGAAAAGCCCCGGTCTCAATATTAATACCAGTGTGGTGAACACTCGCCAATGGTTTCAGCACAGAGAACCTAGGCCATAGTCGAGCTTGGTACAAACCAGGGCATGATACAGTCAAACAAGAGTGATGACAGCACCCCAGTCACGAGCCCTCAATGTTTTTAAAAGATTCAGGTCCTTTACATGACGAGATTTCAGGCACTGAATATGACTTCTCAAAGAGAGTTTATAATCAAATAAGAGGCCTAAGCAATGCCATTGATAGCGATTGCAAACAGAGTGACACTCAAAATGCTTCCTTGTGGTACACCATTCTTCTGAACAAACTCCTATGAGTAGGTAGTACCATTGCGCAAACTCAGAAGGTGCAGAAGGTCATAAATTGTTGTACAAATGTAGGAAGATGCCTGCAAAAACTCCAAGCAGACAGCTGTTGAAAGATATCATGTCACCATGTTGAGTCATATGCCTTCTCCAAATCAAAGAATACAGCAAGGAGGTGCATTCTGTATGGTATCCTACAAGCTGACCAAATAATACACCGCAGAGCAATATTGGTGGAAACTGCACTGAAGAGAAAGGAAAAGCTGCTGAGTCTCAAGGTAGTACATCGGACGTGCATCAACCATACGCTCCATGATCTTACATATACAGCTGGTGATGGAAATAGGTCAATAGCTGGAAACATCTCTCATGACCTTCCCCGGTTTTAAAATAGTTACAAGGGTGGACTTGCACCACCTTAAGTTCCGCATGACCAGAGCCTTCACGACATCAACATCTTGTCAACAAAATTCTTGGTGAGGAGTTTACTGGTCTTTATAGCAAGACATCCAGCTCTGCAACCCACCAGCTACATCAGCACTTTCTTACATTATAAAATTGATGGGGAATTTGGTTTGAACTTGAAAGGCTTGCCATCTCAGTGGTCTCAAACTATTGCATCAGTAGAGGTCTGGGAGGCATTAGGGAAGGGCACGTTAAGACTTGGGGGGCAACATCTCTTTACCCTTTGTCCATTTATATGTAGTTTTCTATAGTTGTGTATCTTATCAGAACATTTACATTTTGAGCCCCTGGGATTCAGCCTCACACTGTCGACTCATGCCCCAGTGCTTTCAAGTTAACAACTTAAATTGTTCCATGAATCAGTTGATTGGTCATTGTTTCAAGTGTCTCATGTGTTGTGTCAAATTATTTTGTAATAAAACTAATGATGTGAGTAATACAACAGTCTCACCATAAGTATATATTTCATTCCACATGCATAAGTAATTGTGGCTTCAAACACTTAGGGAGATGTGAGCCCTATTTCACCAAATTAATCAAATATGTCAAGGTCTGTAGTAAAGTAATCTTTGTGCTCTGCATTACAAGGGCATCTGGGTAGCTCTGATAACCCAGCAACCATCTGTGTAGTTTCAGTCATTCAGAACTTGGGGGCTTAGAATTCCAAGAATGCCAGAGTTCAAGAATTCTTGTGTTAGCCTGAATAGTGTATAACCATTGGCTAACTGGCACCTAGGCATTACCACCATAATTCTTGGCTCAATTTAACCAAACTCATAACCCTCACCATTCTACAAATTTCCAAATTTAACCTTGCATCCTTCATAACAAAAAACCCTCTGGAATTAACAAAGTCCTGGAATTCCCAATCTTTGTAGCATTTTTCTAATTTTTCTGAACCAACAGTCTCCATTTTTCCACCACCAAAGGCATCATCACCATGTCATCTTGGGTGTGTGTGCAAGAAGGTGTTGGGACAGGATCATTGCTGTTGTCTTATGGGCATTTTCCACAAGGGCAGAAGACAAAGGGTATGAGTTACCTAGTTCCCCTCTCCGCCAAACATATCTATGCACATTGGATACCTCACATTTGAAGGGCCAAATGTACAGTAACTTTCTGCGATAACAGTTACAAGTGTCCTGTTGGATCTGATACATCATATGTGGTACATGAATAATGAAACTCTACCAAAATTTCATTAGAGTGCCCAGAGGCTATCTGGATGAGTGGTTACCACACAAATGGATGGATGATACAAATGGATGGATGCCTGGCCTAGACATTCCCCTGATCTGAATTCAGTGGGTTATTACCTGTGGTGACATCTCAAGTTCATTGTTTACATAACACCTGTTATGGACATTGCAATGTTTCGCCAGCATGTGGAACAAGGTTGCCACACCTACGGTGTTTGAATGTATCAGACAGTCACTGATGTGATGTGTGGAATCATGCATTTAGTTGCAAATTGGACATTTCGAGCACCTCTTGTATGCCTGAATCACTGCTGGTACACATAGACTGGGCTGCAGTGACACGAACAGGAGTGTATCAAGTATGGATTTACTGCATGACTGCACTATGAGTACAAAGAACAAAATATGTAAATATTTTATTTATATATATAAGTGTTTACACTTACAGGCCTAAAACTGACAATTTCATGGCTTAAAAAATTTAACAGTAAAGTTTGAATTTAAAGTTGCAAATATTTTAACTGATGTACTCAAAAAATTTACATTACAATAATGAAAAATAAATTTTTTACGTGTTTTTGACTTTATATATTTATGCATTAACATTTAAAACAATGCTTATTTAAACAGTGCAATGCTTCCAAAATAATGAATTAAATTTAATACTTTTTCAAGGAAATATTTATGCATGCCATCTTAATAAAGGTGCAAATACAGAACGGAATAAAACACAACATCATTATAAAAGAGAATTGTTTTTAAATAAGTACAGGCATGGAATACAATTACCCTACCCTGCTCACGAAATCTGCATCACCCAGCTGTCTCTTGGCTTCTGCCCAGACGGGATCATGACCCAACAGGATCATAACTGATTCCATCACCTTTTCCACTTCCAAGGGTGGGCGGGCATAAGACTTAATTTCTGCCATGTCCTTCTTGTCGAGACCACCCAATGCCTGTAGCCAACATGCATTGGTCATCAACAATAAGAGTTCACTAGGGCCATCACTTGTATGCCAACATCAACACTAACAACAAAAATAAAAAAATTTTCTAAGTCAAAGTTTATTTACATTGAAGTAGATTATGCCCTAAAAGAAAACAAATTTTAAATTTAACACATGAAATATTTATGTGCACTGCTTATGCCATACTCTAATCATGGCACAGAGAGTAGCCACAGTGAAAGGCATAAGACATGCTTAGGCATGTTCATGATAAATATGTGGTAGGTAGCTGATATGTGTACATGACTTAGAGAGAGCTAGAGCACTTACTGCTGGGTGAGAGCCCTTGAAAGAAACTTGTAGCGACAGCTGCCCCAAATAAACTGTAAATTTTGAGCCACACTCTGGCTTAACTAGAATGATGCTTGATGTGAAATTGTGAGGAAAGTTGAAGAGGTAGATGAAGAATAGCCGTAACCCCTTCTCTTGTGAGTAGATATGCAACAGAAACATCAGTAACTTAGGGGTGGCGAACACAAAGTGATTCACTTCCACTCTGCTTCTTTATACATGTGCTATTTAAACTGTATCACTGCATCATGGTATTGGACACGAGTCTCACACAGTTTTGTCAGTTGTGCTCCAAATGTTAAAATCAAAATATATAGCATTTTGTTTTGAAGATGCAGGAAATAAGGAAATCACTTAGCTCATTATTTCAGTTGTATTTCTGACACTCTGAATGGTTGAGGACTTGGATGTTGACCAATTCAAGGCATGGTTATAGTTGGTACAATAAAATGCACATGTTGCTAAGCTATGAATTTCTTGAATAACAACACAGAGTTCTGAAGTCATCAAACTGCAACTGTCTGTTGCCTTGCTATTAAATATAGTTTCTTTTTTGTTTATTATCCAGCTAAAAACCAATACATAAATGGTGGCTGTCCCATAATCACTGTTTGTCTCTAGGCATAGGGCAGCCAACCTCACTCCCAAAATACCACATTTCTTTCCCTCCATATGGAACAAGGAAATCCAATACCTGAAAAACTGACTCACTCAGCTACATTATAAAAGCCATTACACAAACCTTAAAGTACAAAATACCTATTCTGCTATTTCAATTAAAGTCATTTACATCAGGCCTTCTTTTGGGGACAGTGCTTTGCCTTGGCTATAACCCATTCACGGTTTCTTCAGATGTTTTGAAACAAACCTTTCAAAAATTACCCTACAAGTAATATGTTAACCTGATTTTTTAAAATATTTGTATACCACAAGTATATAACACTGATTAACTTAAAAAGTATTATATTTTTGAGTAAATCATACTTTAACATGGTACATACCTTATAAAACTTGTAATATTTATTTTGTATTCAATACAAATTAAAAACTTTGAAAGCAGTAATGTTTTGACAACGGCTAGTAAGAAATAGTTCACAGTTAAAATATTGTTTTAACCAAGCTTTTTAGTATGCTATTTGTAAGTTTAACGTTGCCCATTGAAATATTTTTTCTCTTTTCACAAGTGATGATTCCAAATATTACCTCAAAATTATTGCAGTTCTGCTGGCAGGAATCAAATACTTCTTTCTTTTGGCAGCTGTTTCATTGAAAAACCCCACAACATAGGTACTTTTGCTCTTTGAATTTGCATTCTCTTTGTTTAACTTTGAATCTTCTAGTTTGTTTGTCTCTGCTACCGCTGATTTCCTCAGAATACTTTCCAATTCTTCCATCACCCATTTCTGGGCATTGTTCGCTTTGTCATCTGAACCAAAGGCTGTTTTATTAAAGCGTGCATCCAGAAAAGTAGCCTTTGCTGCTACCTTTTTTGATTCCCAGACACCCAGCAGTCTTTGTTATGAAATGACTAGTAAGTGCAACAAACGATGTGTTACTATAGGAAGACCACATAGTATCTGCAGTCACAGCCAAGTTGTCTACTTTGCTTAGTGCACTTTGTATTTTCTCAGACATTTCCTCAATATAAATTTGGAAGAAGGTTGTGAGTCAGTTTTTTCCTGTTTGGAAGTTTATGCAATGGCTGCAGTTTTTCCGAATAATGAATTAATCCCTTATTTTCAACAACTGATAATGGTTGAAAATCCAGTGTTATCATATAAAGTAAATATCTGTCTATCGATTTCTTGTTGCTCTCTGAATGTTCTTTCCTACTGGTAACAAAAAGTTTCATATGCTGACATGATCGTACTTTTGCAGGTGTACATAGTTCATTAGGAGCAGAAGAAGCACCATCAATAGGCCTAATAAGATGTAACTCACCACTACCTGATGAATTATTCCAATTACCTTCTCTTGGGACATAAATAGCTTCTTCTCGACCATTTATATCAGATAAGTCTGACGAAATGTTTCCTCTTCAAGAGTTCCTGCATATTTGTGATATTTATTACCTTGATATTTGAACTTTTTAAAGCATAATTTGCACTTCGCCTGAAGATCATCAAGTTTTTCAAAATGTTTCCAAACTACAGACTTTTTTGGATCCATTTTAATGGTGAAATCCCTTATTGACTTTTCAAAATGGCATAAATGATTAAAAATAAACAGAATCATTTTTGGTGATAATAGCTTCAAACAAATACATAGAAATAAACAGTATTTGCCATCAATTTTTATGCATGCATTAGAAAAGAAAATGAATTATTTTTTCACATTATTTATTTTATTAAAAAATAATTATAATGGATTCATTTAAATTGCAAAATATTCAGAATATCCCATTACTAGGCAAAACAGCTATGGTGGAAAGATATATGGCCAAGCTATTTATGTTTTACAATGAAGATAATAATTGTGTTTTGATGGTAATGTGTGTTCATTTTGCAGTTCTGATGATAAATTTTAACTGGAACTTGTCTATCTTTAAAGCATTTTCTTTGATGAATAATGCTTTATTTCCTAGCAAACTAAACAAACTGTCTTGAGGTGCAGTATCATAGGCAGATTTGCAGCCTAATTTTTAGGTTAATTTTGATGGTAATGTGTGATCATATCTGCAGTTCTAATGAATAATTTTAATTACAACATGCCTATCTTTTAATTATTTTTTTGTGAACGAAGAAAATCTTATTTTATAGCAAACTGTAAACAAAATGCCTCCAGTGTTGACTGTTACGACAGATTCGCAGCCTCATTTTATTTTCATATCTGCAGTTCTGAAGATAAATTTTAATTGGAACATGCTACATTTAAAAATATTGTTTTGCAAATTAACAAAGTCATAATTTCTAGCAAACTGTAAACAATAGGTCCCTTTGGGCACAGCTTCTTAGACCGATTCATGGCCCTGTTTTTATGCTAATTTTGAAAGTCCATAATGTGTGTTCATATTGGCAGTTCTGAGGAATAATTTAATCGGAACATACCTATATTTTAAAATGTTATTTTATGAATGAACAACTTCTTAATTTCTTATTTTCTAGAGTCTTGTCAGGCAAAACTTCTTAGGCAGATTCTTAATCTCGTTTTAATGTGAATTTTGACAGTAATCTATGTTCGTATTTGCAGTTATGACAAATTATTTTAACTGGAACAAACCTACCTTTTAAGGTATTGTTCCGTGAATGATTGAATCCTAATTTCCTAGCAAACTGTCTCATCAGGCATGGCATCTTAAGCAGATTCATTGCTTGGTTTTAATGTTAATTTTAATGGTAATGTGTGTTCATATCACCATTTTTGAAGTTCTCCTATACTGTAAATATTTATTTACTCCACAGGAAAATAATAAAAATTTCTCTTCCTCCTTTTGCTGTATCACAGAAATTATTTAGTTTCCAATTTTTCTTATCTGTGAAAGACATTTAGCAGCACCTTAGTGGCTATTCAAACTAGGAATATTGGTTTCTTCCTAATATCCAATTGCTGGAAAAGAGCTTTAAAAAACAAATTAGTAAGTTGTTTTATTTGTAATACCACACTAAGTTTTCGCCTCACCATACGAAGAAAAATCTGTTACCCTCATATGAACTTGTAATTAATCTATTTGTTTACAGTCATGTTAAAGAAACATAGTCTTTATTCCTCCTTTCTGCAGTTCAGTCCAGTGTTTTTATTATGTAGTCTCACAAAGGCAGGTCTCTGGGCTAGACATCTCTGGGGGAATAACTTGAATAATGGCAAAATGGTAAATGGTAGGCCAGCATGGGTAAACATTGGCAATCATGATGAAAGGGAGAGGGACGGTTAATGTATTGGTGAGTAGTGTCTATTTTTAGATATTTTCCTTTTTCAAGCTGTACAGCTGTACAGAGTGGTGAAGAGAACTGCAACATTTAGCTACCAAAACAAATGCAATAAACTTAGTTTTCAACCGGTTTCCTTCAAAATTTGTTATTAAATGGGGTTGTTTTGTCGAGAGTTGCCTAAAGATGTCAAAGAACAGTGAAATTTAATGAAATTAAATTCAAGATATACTTTATTACATTATACATATAACAACAAATAAACAGTATTCAGTTACACAGTGTTTAAACCTATTGAATCTAACACCAAAGTATTACAAATAAAATTAAGGATACGTTAAACACAAAGGTTTAGGAATGGCAGCCTGGCTTATAATGATATCATATCAAATACAAAATGAACAACTTATTGTAGAAGAGATAAACATTATGTCTGTCTGTGGTAGCTTGTAATGACGCAATTTCTTAATTTTTCGGGACACAGGTGTAAAATTCTTTCGTTTTTCGTAAGCTTTGGAAAGCTTCACAATATTTTTATCGGGTTCAAGTTTAAAGCCATGGTGGCTCGTTTCCAGTGATAGTTATTTTATCCGGCAGACGCGTGCTTTTGTAGGTTATCGGGTGGATGTCTGCTGTTTACGTTTTATCAGGACGGTTACAGTTTTTGTTTTGAACGTTGGAGTTTTTTGTGAAGCGTCAGCATTATTCAGCTTTTTCAGGTGTCGACAAGTTTTAGTTCCTCCGGCTGCGTTGTACAAGTTTTGTTGCATGAGAAGTTTGTTTATGTTGACGGCGCAGTCTTAGTTTGATAACGCGCTGAGAGCGTGCGTGGCCAGGCCCTTATCTCAGGAGAGGGGGTGATAGGCAGGACAAAAGACGCGTCTGTCTGTCGCCCTACAAGCAGTTAGAGCAGTCGCTTCGAGCAGTTTCGTCAGTCGTTTGAGGCAGTCGTGGTACAATGGTAGTCTAGGTCGCGTCAGGCGTGACGAGAACCCCCACATCGGCAACCAAACTTTATTTTATTTCTCCGCCGGTGTGGGAGGTTGACGCATTNCAGGCGTGACGAGAACCCCCACATCGGCAACCAAACTTTATTTTATTTCTCCGCCGGTGTGGGAGGTTGACGCATTTTATATTTAATTTTGATGCAAGTTTTGAAACATTAAATATCTGTAAACGACTGTGGCGACTCTGCAAACCGGCAATTCGTATGTAAACTGTGTCATTCTAATGATAAATAAAGTATATAACAAACTAACTTGGAACTTGAACTTTATTTCATAATTAAACGGCATCCATTCACTGAGTCTCGTGATCTACCTTGAGCAAGCAGTGGCAACGTAAACATCAGCCAGGTAACAAGTGACGAACGTTACAATATGGCGCCTAACTGTGAGGCTGCATTATTATAAATATGGCTCAACGAACACGCGGAACGTTACAAGCTAAATCATTGTCATCTATTCTATTCAGACAGACACCAAGTGGAGTGGACTGGAGTCGAGAGAGTTTGGTGGCTCTTAACATCAAGGTCTTGAGAGCCGATGAGGTGAAATGAGAAGAGTATGGAACAGCACCGGAATGCAAGGGCAGGGGAAACGGGGATCCCCCAGAAAACAAGCAGACCAACAGTATCATCTGGCACAATTCTTACATGAAAAAATCCGGGAGCAACCCTGCCGGGAATCAAACCCAATTTATCTAGGTGGGAGGTGATAAGTCTGACCACTACACCACTATGGCCCCTACAGACACCAAGAAGCTGAATGTTAAAAAAAACTTTGTTTTTCATAAATTTGAAACAAATACTACTACCCATAAACAGCAAAATAACTAATGCAAAAATTGGAAACGAAAAAACATTAACATGAACTTACTGTACTACATTATTTCAATGAAATAAGGCATTGAAAATATATTTAGAACCATAAAGATAAATTTTTTTTGTGGATTCAATTCAGCTCGCTTTACATCTGAAATGAAGCATGCAGTTAAAACAGAAAAAAATACGTAACAAAAAGAAACATGTAAGTGAAATGTCGAAACACGGTGATGCACACAAAAAAAACTATATAAAATGTGAACAATACAACTGAAAGAGATCTAGTAAGGAAAACTACACTGTGACCTTTTCAGCTTCTTCCAGACGAGGCAAGGCCTTATCGAGTTCTGCTTGAGCGATATCTGCTTGCTCCTTGAGCTCTTTCTCTTCTGCAGCTATCCTCAGCTGACGGGCTGCCACTATCTTAGCCTTTTCTTCTACCAATATTTTAGTATTCGTTATATTCTTCAGGACTAAATCCAACTCTTGCCTGGCTTTATCCGCTGCAACCAAACAGTACATGATGTGTGTGTCATGTGTTAATGTTTTGAAATAAAAATTTTTTTTAGTTTTCTCTGTCTTAAGATGTTTATCCAAAAGATAACTTGATGAAACATGTTGCTATTGAATCAAAATTCACTGATTTGTAAATGAATATTTACAACATATATGCTGTTCACCATTAACTGAGCACTTTTGAAAGCTCTGTTTAAGATTTACCTGTATGCACATTGTGTATGCTTCTACTATAAAAATTAACATTGTCATGGAACTCATCACTTTATTCATGCATCAGTCAGGTGAAGCTGCAAAATTACTAAAAAAGTACATATTTGATGAATTAGCTAATTCTTACACATATCACATTTAATTAAACAGAAAGAAAAAATAAATGATTTCAGTATTCACAAATATTTACCCAATATTTTTAATTCAGCATTATAAAACAGAACTTCTTACACACCATCATTACCAACTTAACTGAATACTTGTCAGTCAGTGTGCTCATTAAAATATGTATATACAGGTAGTGCCAGTGATATTTTTTAAAGGTTGATTTCAAAAGTGTTCTGTTAACTGTGAACAGCCTACTGTTAATGTATGGCTTAATCTCTCGCTAGAGACAGTGCTACATGTTCAATCAGGAGCAGGAAGGGAACTGACAATGGGCTACATTGAGGAACCATCCCATAATTTCTTAGAGTGATTTTGGAAAACTGTGGAAAACCAAAATCAGGATGGCTGGACTATGAATTGAACCAAGCACCCTGAATATGAGTTGAGAGAGTTACCAAGTCATCTTGCTCAGTACATAAGTACAAACAACATAGGGCAATCTTTAAAAAAGATGATACAAATGAAAGAGAGAGTACAGCAGTAACTGTGAGTACCCTATAACTGCTCCAAGTGTTGTATGTTTTAAAATATAACTCTGTAGTTGGATGTGTGCTGCATCTCCCTCGCTTCTAGTGTCCATTCATGCCTCCACCTGAAAAACCATCTGCATGTGCCCTGTGCACAGCGCACCCTGAACAGTGGACAATAACTCAGCCAGCAATGGAATGAGGGAATGTGCTCGCCTGGTTGCTGGCCGCCACTGATAAAGTGATTGTCCTGCAATTATGCCCTGAAGAAGTAACTTTCAGAAACGTAACTGTTCAAGTCAGTGAAACTATGCAATAAAGTCCCCATGATGCCATACACCACAGCAAAACAAGGTCATACCAAGGGAAGTCATTACTCAGTGCTTGGCATCCCCCTGTTGTGATGCCTTCACTGCTTGTTTATAGCTAAAAGTGAGTGTTTTCATGAGAAAAAACATCAGTGCAGTGCATTAAGTAATTTTTCCTTATATATAGTCTATGGGTGAAAACTAATACAATTAAAAGGAATCACAGTAAACTTTGTTTTGTGATATTCAGGTTATATATACCCAGCTTCCTTTGAGTGTAATGGACTCGCCGAACAGTGATATGAGACACTTAAAAAATTGCTTCTTTTTGTTTTTACCCTTAATCTCAATATAGTTGCTTTTATGTTTTTCCAACATGATTTGCAAAAAGACTGGGAAAACTATTAACATTTTTTTAAAAATAATTTGTTTGAAAAAATCTCTATCAAGATACATAATTTAATAAGTGTTGAAACGTAGAAATTTATAGTATGAGTATAATTTTTGTGCTCAGTTGCAAAAGGGTTATTTTGTTTCACGTTTTGTGTTATTCAGCCCAAATACCGGCTACTTCTAACCCAGGCTGATTCCATGCTGTCAGTCATGATTCGGGTGATAAGGGGAAAGCAGTAACATGTCCACCCTCTTTGGGCACTTCACTTCACGACAGTCAACTTAGCTGCAATATGTAATTTTTCAGAACCTCTCATTTTATTTTCGTGCCTGGAGAGCTCACTCTCCTACTTCCATGGACTGTTCACACTAAGAGTATAATTTTCTAAATTAACTCTTTGGTGGCCATGTGCTAATTTGTACTGCAGTGTAGGATAGACAGACCTTAGTGCTGGATCCATTTACTATACAATTTGTGTGTTTATAACTCCATATAATAAATCCTATGTGTAAAATGAGCACTTGTATACTTATTTTGAGACTTGACCACATGTGGCTGTCAGCCCACGATACAGCCATTAACTCATGGCTCTACAAATTATGGGAAAAGGGGGCTAGTGTGGACACTTTTTTTTTATGTTGACATAAAGTAAAAAAAAAAAATTATTTGCCATGTTTAGTTAATCAGTACTGAAAATTTTATTAATATTAAGTTTTATGCCAAGCAGTCTTTCAACCCTTTTATTTTCATACTTAATTTTAATTTTCAAAATAACCTTACATTTGTCTACTTTATACTTTAGCCCCATGTATGGGCTAATGTGAACAATTGAAAATTACGTATGGGGCTAATGTGGACAGAATAAATAATTACTGTTTTGTGCATACAATTCGAAAGAAATTGCAATTAACAAAGGCAAAACATTTCATTTTTTAAAAAGAAAAAGAAATACAACATACAATCAGTTAACACACGATTTTGTTACTAAAGGAATTTGAAGAAATGAGAGCTAGGAATACAACAGTTGAGAATTTGCTAATTAAGCTTAATAGTAATGAAAAACACTTCAGCATTAATTTTAGTAAATGCTGTAACATTATATGGCATTATCATACTTTATACAATAAATACAAATGTTTACTTCAATTATCAAGTGAAAGAAATTACAGACTGTTAATAAAGAAAACATGATTTAATTCTAAAAAATGAGCAAGAAATAAAATACACAACTAGTAAACAAATAACATTTTTTACGAAAGGGATATGAAAAATAAGTCATGCCTACAACAATTGAGATGTTGCTGATTACACAAGTTAAGAAAAATTCTTCACCATCAACTTTATTACTTGCTCTTATTTACATCATTATTCTACTTTACATAATAATTACAAAAGTTTACTTCAAAGGTCATGTAATTTGCTGTGCACTTTGTTCCCCTTGTTTCTCTGGGACTAGGAAGCTTTGAAAAAACATCTTCCCGTGGTACAGTCAAAACATCTTCCACATTTGGGTAAACAAATTTGTGTCCTTTTCTTCTCAAATATTTCACCTCAAATTCATTACACTGCTTGGCTTTTATTTGACCAACATAAAACACTGCCCTATCCCTCGCATCTGTAAACTTAACCATTACAAAGTCAACTATTTAAATTGCATCACTATCAATCAAAGATATTGGTCCACTGAGCTCAGTGTCAGTATCACTCAAATCAAAGCCTTCAGTTTCAGACAAAAGTTGTTCCACTACTTCATCAGATTCTTCTGTTTCCGATTCATTTCCTACCTGTGACATTCAATTTCTTTGTCTTTTGGATTTGAACAAGCATGTTTTTACTTGCTTCTCAGCTTTCCTCTTTGCTTTTTGCAATTGCTTCTCCTCTTTTTCTTCCTGTTTTCTCCTCTTGTTTTCTTCAGCTTGTTCCAGTCTTTTCTTCTCTGGTGTATCAATACAAATTCGCGATTTAACTCTTTCCCTCCTCTTTGATCCTTCCGTTCGAGGCCCTGCTTTTGGAAAAGGCAAAATACTTTCCGGTGTTACAACTTCTGGTGCTGCAGAAGAGCTCTGATGAGGAATTCTTTGCTGACTTGTTGTTCGAATACTTGCATGAGTTTCAGGTGATGTTATAGGCCCAACAAAGGAATCCTTCTCACTGTGACTAGTGGTGGCTTCATTTCTTGTCTTATTCAGTGCAACATTTTCATTTTCCTCTTGGTTATTTCTACATGAAATCTGAGAATGATTAGCATCAGTATCTGGATCTTCTTCTTGATGATTATGATTCACTTCATTAGCAGCTTCTTCAACGGGCAATGGCTTATCTAAGACGTAACTACCCAAGAAATTCTCTTGAGAAAAAACTAAATGGTTCAAAGGCCAAATTTCATCCAGTTTTATAAAAAGAAGACATTATATTTTTTGGCGTGAAAGAGTTCATGTATGCTGCACCTACAAAGATGGCTACATTTTCCACCTTTATTAGTATGTTTTCAGAAGCTAATGATTGGGTTAAGTCAGTGAAAGTAACATGCAAAGCAGTCTTGAATGACCCAAACACAGCCACATCTAATGGTTGCATGCAGTGAGAACAATGGGGAGGGATGGTAAGAAGTACAATACCATTATCCTTGGCAAAAAATACAGATTCTACTGTAATGTGACTGCTGTGGTTATCAATCAGCAAGAGAATGGGGTTGTCAGGTGTACAGCTTGTTTGCTGTTTAATGTGGTGCAAAACTTAAGTAAAAAGGTCAGCTGTCATCCAACCAGATGAAGATGGAAGTCCCAAACTTCCTGCTGGGGCTCCAGCAGTCACCGAGACAAATTTTTGGGAAAACAAAAACCAGAGTCAAACTGTTCCCATTTGCCATAATTATACCACAAACAGTGACCAGTTCACCATGCTCCCATGCTACTACTTGTCCAACCTGTTTCTTGCCTGTTTCTGCTATTATTTTTGGACTTGGAAGCACAGTAGTGACACCAGTTTCATCCAAGTTTAAAATTTTGTTTGGCGGAGAATTATATCAATCCATTACAGAACAATAGTTAGAAAAAAACTCTTCAACACTTGTTTTATTAAATACTGTTGCTCTTGCTAGGCTTGTGTTCTCAGGCTTACGTAGACTAAGATGCTGATGACGCTTCATGAAGCTCTTCATACAATCAATGCCTGCACTCTGATCATGTTCCCAGCTAGATGGGTATTTAATTTTCAATTTTACAGTATACTCGTATGTAAGCTTCCTGGCTTGATTATAAGTAAGGCCATAATGCATAGCAGAAGCTGTGATTGAATAGTCACTTAACATACTTTCTTGGTCACCCCAAAACACTTGATGCACACAGTACTTGTTCTTACCTTTAACTCGAAGGCTTACAGTTAGTGTGTCCTCCTCAGAGGAATTAACAGAATCACTGATACACTCTCTTTGTAACTTCACGACTTGAAGCCTTTAGGAAAGCATAGACTTTTTGAGACCATGCTTTTCTGCAGTAGCTCTGATACTCTTGTTTTCTTTTAGAACTTTGTCCAATGCTTTCTTAACATTTTCTTCAGAAAATAATTTGCATTTCAGTGCTGCTCTTTGCGAAAGAATTGAAGTTTTCAACAGCTCAGCATATCAGTGGAAGAGGTCTCAATGGCAGGAGAAGACTTTTTCTTAGCTATGTAGCCAGACAGCAATTTGGACATGTCCAGATACCAAACATACTTAAAAACAGTTCCGAAGCAACCTGTCAATGCAAATTTCAACGTACCGGCCCTTCCACCAACATCTGCAGCAACCAAGCAACGCTCACGTCGTGTGTTTCACCGAATGCAGCAGTGAGGAGGTGTTGATCTTCCACATACTGAATGGTGTTGGAAGGTAGAAAATGGTTGCCTTAGGCCTGTTCCAACACTTATGGAGGCAGCTCTCCAACACAATTTACATCTAATTACATGCAACTCCAAGTCAGGATGTAAACAAAATTGTGAGTGCCGCAGGAGTGGTTTACCATGCTCCAAAATGTGTGGTTATTGCAGTAGTTGTAGCAACAGTGAACCAACACAGGAGGACGAGGATATATATGGCGATCCTGAAAGTGACATCAAAAATTATGAAAGCGACGACCAATATGGATGTGATGAAGCATGTGAGGGGCCATCACCTGCACGTAGATTTTTTCACTAAATAAATAATAAGTCAGTGAGGGGGAGACAACTTTTAATTTATTCAGTTTTTTTGTAAAAAGTGCGAAATGGAAAAACAGTTGACTGTCTTTGTGCAGAAAAATTGATGCTACAAACCATCCAGGCAGCACCAGAATTTTATTCCCCTAGTTGAAGGTAAGAGCTACAGTACTTTATAATACGTTATTTAGAAGTAAATCTTTGTATGCTCCAGATTTCCTCTCCATACATATATATATATATATATATATTTAAAAGCTATATATCTCTTATATAAAAAAAAACTATGGCCTTGCGACTCTGAAAACTTATAAACACCTCATTGTTACATTGAAGTTCACCCAGCCGTTCCCGCCAGCTCATAAAAACAACTGTATCGGTGGTTGGTCTTTTTCTGATTGGGTACTTTAATGCTTGTTTTTGTAAGTATTTTTTATGATCTACAACGTTTGTTTGGAACATTTAAAAAAATAATGTATGGCTGAGGCACATTTTGTAAAAATATAACAGTTTTCTTGTAAAATCATAGTAATATTGAATTTTGAAATCTCTTATATTATAAATTATTAATTTAAAGTTGATATTTTTGTAATACTTGGAAAGCCCATTTAAGGGGAATCATTTTAAAATAAGAGCACATCTCTAAGACTAACGAGAATCTCACTATATAATATGAAATGAATGCTTAAAAAATCTAACATGGCCGACTTCAAATTCAAAATGGTAGAAAACCCATGTTGGGATTTTTTGAGACGTTTTGTATCATGAACTGTGGCACTTCCGTAACACACTTGTGAAAGTTTCAGCTTGTTATTTTGAATTTGTGGGTTAGCCTTAAATTTGGCCTAATTTTACTGGACTATAAGTTAAGTTTTGGGAGAAGGAAGGCGAACATCTTATAACGCAACGTCAGGCAGCCAGCCCGGGTGTGCTGTGCAATAGGTATTAAATTTATATTTTTCATCTGAATTTCTGAATTTGCACCCCTGAAATTGCAGGCCATCTTATAGAGAGGAAGACACAAGGTGTTTTAAGCAATAAGTACGTCTGTATAGCCCCCTCCGCGTAGCTTTCAGAGGTTAGCTAGAACTCGAGAGACGTTCATTAAGGTGCCATTGAACTGTATGTTAGCACCGTAAGCAGTGTACTTACATATAGGGAAGACATCACCTAGGGCTGCTGCGCATCCGGAGAGATGCTCTGTCGGAGTACTAGATCATCAGGAACTTCAAGATCTACAAAATTATATGTTTGACTACTACTTTCAGCTAAGAAATTCCAAGAAAGTTTTTACCTAACACTTTTAATACGACATAGAACATTTCTCGCGCTGCCATGTTGTTTTTCTTAAATTCACAACTTCTTCCGACATTTAATACGGCAAACCTGAACTGAATCCTTGCTCTGCAGCTAACTATTGCAAAAGTCTTATTTAAAGTAAATATTTTTGGAAGGAACATTACAAATTTTTAGCGTGATTTTTAAACTTTTAAAGTACAAATTTTTTTTTACCATCATGAGGGTACTAATATTTTAAAGGCCACTACCCCAAGCAGAATATTTAAATAATGTCAATATTTTCGGAGCCACAGATAATCTGCTAATTTGTAATGTCATCTGGATGAGGTACTTTGTTTTTCTGGGAAAAGTGAAGTTATTCTGAGCACAATTAAAACTCCAGACATTTTTTTAAACACAGTCGCCCATTGTTGTCATTTCATGGTATCAAGTTTTTTTCCTGGTGTTCCTGTTTGAGTATGTGTTTGTCTTGTCCAGATGTTTTTTTGCTACCAGACTGCTGTGTTGCTGGATGTACAAATGGTACATGTTTCGTCTCTCTCCATCTCCCCCACCCCCCCGCCAGCACAAGGGTGCGCTACCCAGAAATTTTGCACCGCACTATAACTAGCAGGAAAATTGTACATACATGTTTAATTTTATCATACTTCATACATTTACAGCAGAACTAATAATTTTTTAAATTTTTAACTTACAACTGAAATGAGATTTTAATGTCTGAATACTTGTTATAATATATTTAGATGTGATGGCGGGGCGGTTACGAATCCAAAGTTTACAGATTTGGCAACTGATGCGGTGTGAAATAGCATGTTGCTTGTGGCTGAACAAAGTGTTAATTTTTCTTAGTGAGAAAAATACTTAAAATTACCACATCAAGTTTGTAAATGTTGCAGTTTTCCAACCTACTTATGCAAGCTATCATGTGTTGAATCTGTGTTTTCACAGCGGGAATAAATATACTGTAACATGTGTCGTGACCACTGCATGTGAAAGCATATTGTTGTCTTTCCGTTACTCTGGACTAGTGTGTATGTAATTGCAAATATTGGATGTGCAAAATGTATGCCTTTTAACCGTGAACTGTTTATATGACTAAATTAATTGTTCAAAAGTCATGTCTGTTTATTTAACACAACTTTGTAACTTTGTTCTAGGCATTTGATACACAATTGTGTAACGTTCTTATGTTTCTGTGATTTGAATGTTTGCGACAATACCAACAAATTATTAATGCCAGAAAGAAAATTTTAAATAAACAATTAAATAAACCTAGTAAAAACCAAGTACGTACCTATGCAAAGAAATATGAGTTGAATAAAAGTTAAGGTAGGCCTATTTGTGTACATGTTCACCACTATCTTTTAAGTTTGTCGCTGCTATGTACAAAAAATAAGTGACACGAGTTGCGTGCTTGAATTTACTGTCTTTTTCGTCAGACTGGTTGCTCTTTCCGTTTAATCTTTATTCCCAACTGAGGCCATCCTTTTAACAAAATAACTCAACACATATCAACAACAAGAGTTTACATACTACAGTTCTTTCTCCCATAGTTGTATAGAGTTAAACAGAGTCGCGACAAAAAATTAATGTGCGTAATGTGCTATACATAGGTGACAAGAGTCATGGGATAGCAATATACAAATATACAGATTGCAGTAGTATCACGTACAAAATGTATAAAGTGCTTTGGTTGGGCTTTCATTTGTAGTCAAGTGATTCATGTGAAAAGGTTTTTAACGCAATTATGGCAGCACGACGCGAATTAACAGACTTTGAACGCGGAATGTAGTTGGAGCTAGACGCATGGGGCATTCCATTTTGGAAATGGTTAGGGAATTCAACATTCCGAGATCCGCAGTGTCAAGAGTGTGCCGAGAATACCTAATATCAGGCATAATCACCCACCAAGGACAACGCAGTGGCCGACCGCCTGCACTTAATGACCGAGACCAACGACGTGTGCGCAGAATGGTCAGTGTTAACAGACAAGCAACACTGTGTGAAAAAACCCCAGGAATCAATGTGGAAAGTATGACTGATGTGTCCGTTAGGACAGTGCTACGAACTTTGGCTGTACCGGGCTATGCCAGCAGAAGACCGACTCTAGTGCCTTTACTAACAGCACGACATCGCCTGCAGTGCCTCTCCTGGGCTCGTGACCATATCGGCTAGACCTTAGACGACTGGAAAACCGTGGCTTGGTCAGATGAGTCCCAATTTCAGTTGGTAAGAGCTGATGATAGGGTTCCACTGTGGCGCAGACCCCACGAATCCATGGACCCAAGTTGTCAACAAGGAACTGTGCAACCTGGTGGTGGTTCCATAATGGTGTGGGCTGTTTTTACATGGAATGAACTGGGTCCTCTGGTCCAACTGAACTGATCATTGACTGGAAAGGGTTATGTTCAGCTACTTGGAGACCACTTGCAGCCATTCATAGACTTCATGTACCCAAACAACGATGGAATATTTATGGATGACAATACGCCATGTCACTGGGCCACAACTGTTCGCGATTGGTTTGAAGAACATTCTGGACAATTCCAGCAAATGATTTGGCCACCAAGATCACCCGACATGAATCCCATCGAACATTTATGGGACATAATCGAGAAGCCAGTTCGTGCACAAACTCCTGCACCGGCAACACTTTCGCAATTATGGACATTTATAGAGGCAGCATGGCTCAATTATTCTGCCGGGGACTTCCAATGACTTGCAATGCCACGTCGAGTTGCTGCACTTCGCCGGGCAAAAGGAGGTCCGACACGATATTAGGAGGTATCCCATGACTTTTGTCGCCTCAGTAGTGTGTTTCTCATATAGTGTATAGCAAAAAGGTCAACAATGTGAAATAATAACCGAAGACTTATAGTCAATAAGGACATTGTTAAAAGTCATAAAGCTTACCTAAAATGGTTATAGGCCTAAATTGTGAACAATCATACATAATGGTTTTTAAAAATTACCAAAAGTAGAACTCTGGCAGGGCTTCAGAAAAGTGTGAAGTAACTATGAATGGTTACATAAACTATGTACGGAGTGATTGACCAAAATTTCTTCTACTGAAACAAGGGCTTTATTGTGTGGCTTTTTAATTTTACAGTAGTGTGTTTCTCATGTAGTTAACCAATCATAATTATTTTAAGAGAATTAACTGGTGTTATTCTTAAAGGTAAACAAAACCTTGATACATGTCTAGTGGCCCATATATAAGTCCATCATGAGAGAGAGAGAGTGAGTGTATCAATATACATATGAAACAATGCAAAAAGCAAAATAAAAAATAGGGTTAAATTTTTTCTTCTTGTTTTTAACAACCACTTTGAAACTCACCTTCAATTTTTGCTGCTTCTAACGTCACTGACATAACTTCAACAGTAGTCTTTGTCTCATCAATTTTAGAAACACCTCCTCTAAGCTTGTTAGCTGCAGTTAAATTTGATGACCTCTTCTCATTCAACATTCTATAAATAAACAAGGCAGAAATTATTTTCAAAAGTTTTGGACTGAGAATGTAATTATTAATTTCAATATCTTCAGCAAAAAAAAATTACAATTGTAAGGATGAGAATATCAATGTGGATTTATTACATCATAGACCACTTTGAAACCTATGTCATTTTGGTTTTAAAAGTTCAAAGCATAGGCACCAACTGTGGGGTGCTTTACATAATGAGCACCCCGAAAAACATTTTCAGGACCCCCAATATTTCAGCCTCTCAAAATGCTGCTACTTCTATTTTGGATAAAGGATTTTGCTGCAGTGTTTTCTAGTGTAGTAACAGGTATGCGCTACAATCTACCTTAATTTTGGCCTAAAAGTTCTTAAAAGTAAAACAACTCACTTCTTGTAACCAGTGACAAGCTCCAAATAGTTAGTGGGCACAACATGGTTTGGTCGTTTCATCTCCTCCAGCATCTTGCGAGAATATTCAGATACCGAGCTATGGATTTTGGCAAATACTTCTGCTGCAGACTCACTCATCTTTCCCTGCATAACACAAATCAACCAAAACTTCTTAGAAACAGTTACATATCAAAAAATACATACTCTTTGGGAGAAAAAAATGGAAAAGAAGGGCTAAATATGAAACTGTTTTTTGTATCAAACATTTTCTATAGTTTTATAAAACAAATTTTAATTAAAATAAAATGTAACAAATTATTAAAACTGTACAATAAAATTAACACAACCAATAACTACATAAAAAATAACAATGGGTTACAAAACTAAAAACATGTCTTTGTTAGTGGGTGGAAAAAAATGAAACGGGATATGTACACAAATGTAAATGAGTACTTTACTTTTGGTGCCAATACATGCTTGTATAAGCTTAGTTTATATTAATTTATATACACTGAGGAGAGTGGCTTCAAGTGTAAATTCGACAATGCCTTGAAAAACTTACCTGGGCAAAGATACTGACACTGGGTGAAGCAAACTGGGGAATAATAAAAATATGTGGCAAAATGTATTATTGTGCCAAGTGTATATAATGGCTTTAAGCTGTAGAATAGTGACTTTTCTAATGCACTGCTGAAACATTCTTGAGCTATTATTTTTGTCTAGAATGGTAATATCCCCCAACACCTCAAACCAAAAAACTAACATTTTCTTTAGAATTGTGCATTAATTTTACACAACACAATACACAATGGCATGTAGTACCATGCACTTCTGCTCCCTTCGCTTATTTTTGGACTAAGTAGTTGTGCCCACTGTTGGGCACCATGCACCAACAACCTATGTTCGACAGCTAGGCAACTCTTCAACATAGAGTAGAAAAACTATGAAACAAAAAGACATTCCCCTTACCAAACTTTTGCTACTCTTCACTGATTCTCAGCAGTTATCCCATCAACATAATTTCCTGCAAGTTTCAATTTATTTTGTCCTTCTCGTTCTTCTCATCTTAACTTTTAACAATAAAACAGACTAAGAACTGTGATTTTCAAGCGTTAGGATTGTTTGACAACCTATCCAACATATCTATGAGATAGTAAGTTCTACATGAGCCTTTGTCTTGTAAATAACAGCGACCCCTTAGAGCCAGCAGAGTAGACTTGACTGGTTATTTTGGTGTGTACCAAAGTGACTAATAAAGATTGTCGGTTGATTGTACATATGTAGAGTGGGCTCTCAATGTACCGAAAACGAATGTACCAATAAACCATATCCACAGTTAATTTTCCATGGTCATGGAAAAATTCCTATATAAATAATGTTAAAATTACCCACTTGTATAGCTTATCAAATGTATCATCGATCAAAGTATCTTTCGGTCCTGCCTCTGAAAATTTCCTGCAACAATAGTTTTTCAGCTGGTTTTTTCAGCGAACGTTTAACAACTGGGTATGAAATACGTCTATCGCTGCTGTGCGGTACTCTTTTCCAGTTCAGCTAATGGTGACCGCAACCCTGTAGACAAAGGCGCGAGCAAGTCTCAAATGCTCCCCCCCTCTAAGGTCAGACATGAGGCAAAGCAGTTACCTAGCAACCAGCATGGCGTACTTGCTTACTCTCTCTCAACCACGCACCTTTCTTCCTCCCCTTACATGCCTTCGAGAAAGAAAGGCATCGTCTAGCAAAAAAAAAACTCTCTCTCTCTCTCTCTCTCTCTGCCTTGCACATTTGTTTACAGCCCTTACATGCCAGCAATCCTAGAAATTTAATTGAGGTTATCTGTCGCACAAAAAAGTTGCACGTGCACCTATCTTCAATAGCATTTCAAAGCAAATCGTTTTGCCTGACAATGTTAAGCAATGAGGAAATTTTTTTTTGCACAGATCTTTTCTTTTGCGTTTAAAAGTAGTTTTTTCCCCATATAGTTGGTTTGTAATTGTATCTGCCGTAAAAGCAACATGATTAAAATAAAAAAATATTAATTTAACTCAAACGGCAGCATCTTCCGAATAAAATGTAATGCCCTCTCCTAGTTGCCAAAAAAGGTTTGAACATTGAGTGAGTTCCATCACCAAAAGTAAAGTTCATTTTCAGTAGCTTATTGCGGGGAGATTGGCGGATTTATATTACAGTGGAACCCTCTTATAAGGTTCTTCAGGGGTCCACAAGAAAGTGACACTATAAGCNCGTAAGCACCGAGCTGAAGTGCAGCGTAACTTGCAACAGACGTAAGTGTATGGGAAAACCTAGGACGTATTTCTAATCAATTAACTATCTAAGACTGCAAATAAATAAATTTTAATCACATTATTTATTCTTTTCTTTCTCAAACTCACACTTTTTAAAAGTGAAATATTATTAATTACTTCAACTACATATTTGCCACGCAACGCGAGCATGGTGTCGCCACGTAAGTGTAGATCGATCAAGATATGTGATTGCGTAAACTTCTGCTATCCTCAGTGATATTTGTTAGAACTTGCTTCCTCCCCTTACATAGTTGCATAGTAACCAGCGTGCCGTCCATGCACCATCCCTCGGTTTGCCAACCGGTTTGGAAAA